>VALG01008941.1:0-14262 GCA_009835305.1 Ipomoea purpurea | reverse complement strand
AAATTTTGAGTGGCAATTCCGAGAAAAAACTGAGAGGTGAGGAAATGCTTGTAGTAACAAGGAGCGTGGTGTCTTGAACTTTAAGACACTACTAGGCATACGGTTTATGAGGTAAGTGGCCAGTAAGTACAGCTTCCCCCCAAAAGTGTTTAGGCACATGATTTGAAAAACATGATGGACCGAGAGACTTCAAGGAGGTGCCTATTTTTTCTCTCAGCCACTCCATTTTGCTGAGGGGTGTTGACACAGGAACTAATATGGACAATTCCCTGATCTAACAAGTATGGACCAAGAATTGAGTTGTAGTATTCTGTCCCATTATCAGTTTTCAAAACTTTAACTTTTTGTTTGAACTGATTTTGAATCATGGAATGAAAAGCTTTAAAAATTGATGCAGTTTCTGATTTTTCTTTCATGAGGAAAGTCCATGTGGTCCTAGTGTGGTCATCAATGAAGGATACAAACCATCTAGAACCATTAACATTTTTCACCCTTGAAGGCCCCCAAATGTCACTATGTATCAACGAAAAAGGTTGAGAAGGTTTGTAAGGATTGCTTGAATAAATACTTCGAGTATGTTTTGCAAGTTGACACACTTCGCAATGAAAAAACTTGGGTTTTTTATTGATAAATAAACCAGGAAACAGTTTTTCAAGATAAACAAAATTTGGATGTCCAAGGCGAAAATGCCACAACATGACTAGACTCTCATTAGAGACAGAAACAGAATTGAAACCATAATTTGACTTGGGGAAATGTTTATTTTCAGGAGTGTTTTTGAGAATATAGAGACCATCGCAAATTTCAGCACTGCCAATCACCTTCTCCGAGCCCACAACCTGAAATTCACAAAGCTTAGGATAGAATTTAGTTACACAATTCATGTCTCTAGTGAGTTTACTGATGGAAAGAAGGTTGCAACTTAATTTAGAACAAAGAGAACAGATGAAAGAAAAAGTTCATCAGTTAATTTGACAGATCCTGTTCCTATCACGTTAGAGAGGGATCCATCAGCAATTCTGATCGTGGTGGGATTGGTACAAGGTTTGAATGTATGAAAAACCTTTAAATCACCTGACATATGGTCGGATGCCCCTGAATCCACAATCCAAGGACTTGTGTTATTGGAATTTGCAGCAAATGCGTGAGAAGTGGTACCTTGATGACTCATCATACTAACATGTGCTTCAGCGGAAGGTGGAATTGACTGTTGTGCAACAGATATCTGCCCAAAAGCTTTTGCAGCGCCTCAAGCTGAATTTTTGAGAAAGGATGTGATGACCCATCTAAAGGTGAGGAATCAACTGGAAGGGTTTCAATAGGTTTAAGACATAGTTGCTGGAGAGATTTGGTGAGGGAGGATAGAGAAGAGATAGGGGTTTAGAGTCAGGCTCTGATACCATGTTAGAAATTCTGAATTGTTCCATTCTCAATTGAAAAATACAAGCCCTAATTTATACAAAGAAGAGGATTGATTATAGGGAAGAGAATCCTATAATCAAGGAAAGTAAATAAAAGGATCACTAAACTAGGGAAAGAATAAATCATATCACTAATTACAGATCCTAAGAATATATGCATATCAATCTAATATTTTCACATATCAATTCTAATATTTCCACATATCAATTCTAATATTTCCACAGTTATGACAGCAAGTATTTAGTGCCATTGGATAGCTTCCATCTTCATTTTTAGTTTGAATGTTGATTATAATCCAATTATCGGGCTTGGCCATCTGAGGTAGAGAAATTCATAAGAGACGATTCTACTCCTTAATGCACCTTATCCATCCCTCCTCTTTCTCACAGACTTGCCTTTTCCAGTTTTCTGTTAAGTTGTACATATATGATGCCTTTCTTTTATGTATTTAATACTCAATTATTTCTTTGTTCCTTCCCTCTCATCCTCCTAATGCATTTAATGATTCAAAGTGGATGTTATTACACTTTGCTGGATTATTCACTTTTCGAATCTACAATGGTGTTTTTCCAATTGCTGTATTACTATTTATATATTGCTTCATCTGTAGGTAAATGAGGAATATATGAGAACTTTGGAGATTCTGAGTAAAAAGCTGAAGTTTGCTGAAGGAGATCCAATTGTTAAATCATCAAAAGCCCTAAAAGATGTTCAACCTGAACTTGAGAAACTAAGACAGAAGGCAGTATCAAAGGTATTTTATATTTTGCAGGCTATGAGAATGTAGTCTTGTGTGATGTTGTGTCATTTTCTATTTGAAAGTTTCATTTTAAGGTTAAAATAGCTAAATCTCACTACTGTCAATGCATGAATATTCTGTGATCACTGTGCTAGTGTGCTACTATACTTGAACATATTTTCTTTTGATATCCATAATTCAAACAAAGAGTAGAATTGGTAAGGGACAATATTAAGATACACTATTAAAATGCAGTACCTCACTAAGAATAACTTATTTGTTCTTTCCTCTTGTCCCCTTTGGAAATTAGCACTTGAAGAGTATGAGATACAAATTCAAATTTCATAGTTGTTAATTGCTATGAATATGTTGGTTTAATGGTAACTATTAAATCAAATATTTCTAGGTCTGGGCTTTCAAATTTTGCATCTGTTGTTAGTATGTATTAAAGTAACATGTAAACATTGTGGACTTCAGAAGTAATCTTTGTGCGGAATACTATCCAAGTGTTTGTGTATATTAGAATTTCTGGTGCCTGCTTAGGTCAGTTTAGGTCATTATGTGTCTTGTTCATTATCTTGTCAAAAAAAAAAGAGAATATTAATGCTTCCCCTAGCCATGGTTTTATTAAAATGTTATAAGAGGTATAAAAAACAAAAAATTGAAATTATTTGTGTATTTAATTAAAATTATAATTCAAACTTATTTTAATTATGTTCGACAACAAAAGGGTATGATCTTTGAGAAATTATGGCTAGTTCACTGAGAAATTGGAAAGATACCTCATACCTGCAAGTTGAAATTGTAATTTTAATTTTCAGGAACTTTTTTTTTTTTATTTTTTTTTTTTATTTTTTATTTTTTATTTTTTTTATCGTTCTTTGATTCATCTGACAAATTTATTGGCAGTACATTGGAATTGTATTATAGATATACATTCTAAATAATGCCATTTTCATCCTCGTCGGTCCAAGGTGTTTGACTTCATGGTTCAGAAGCTATATGCATTGAGGAACCAAAAACAAATATCCAGATCCTTCAACAGAGTGTTCTTTTGAAATATAAGTGAGTTGTTTCTTTAATGTAAACAAAGTTTTCTGGTTGGAACCTAATTAAGTTCTTTCACTTTACTAAATCAAGTTTTCATCCTTTTTCCTTTCCATTTTTACTTACAGTTAGTCCCAATGTTTACAGTTTACGTGCTTCTGTTTGTAGTGTGGTGCTTCTTAATACATCCGCTATATTCTGGTATTGCCACAAAATAATGTAAAACCAAGCTGTTACGAAATTTTGACGGTAGTTGCTTATGGAACTTTTTTGAGTTATATCAAGTATTCAAGTGTTTAAAAAAATATGAAGAGTGTTATCTGCCAATTTTTGTTTCCACGATACATTAATTGTGTCCAAAATCTTAAACATAACCTTCTGGTGGGAGCATGGGAATATACACCATTCTAACCCCCACAATTTTCTTAGTGTGTAGTAGCTACTTTGGTCTGCCTGTTTCAAATGATAAAATCAAGACCAGTCACCAGTATTCTCATTTTTAGAATAATGATTCACACTGATGCTTTCCCTTTTTTGTTCTCCTCTGAGCTTTCTCATTCTTTGGTTTCGATGGCAATGTCAGTTGAAGTACTCACAGAATCAATTACACAGGTTTATTATATCCTTCCTCAAGGAGCATGGAAAGGAGGTATATCTTGAGGTTCGAGCAGCTTATATTGACACAATGAACAAGGTTAATCCTTTGAGCCATATATCAAAATATGTTTCAAGACTCGCACCAATATACAAACTTGGCTTTTCTCATTTATGAAATCATTTATGTGAAGGAGGTTGTTAGGAAATGTCTCTTAGCTACTCATTTTGAAATTCAAACGAGTGGCTAAGTCCTGCTATTGCCTATTAGTATGTATATATAGGCTCCTTTGTACAGCTTGTTATTCATCAGCTTTTAACATAAACACTTCAGTATTATACATTCTACAGAGGTATACCTTGAGGTTCAAGCAGCTTATATTGACACAAAAAATAAGATTAATCCTTTGAGCCATATATCAAAATACGTTTCAAGACTTGCACCAATATACAAAACTTGGCTTTTCTCATTTATGATGCATCATCTAGGAAATACAAATACTATATTTACGACCATGGCCTTCTTCCGTCATCGGTTATGAAATACGTTTCATCACATGAAAATTGTTTCTAACTTCATTATATTTATTTCCATTAGTAATTATTATTGATGAAATATTAGCATTGTTGTTATTCTCCATGTGGTTCTAGAATGGGTAAAATGCAGTTGAATTGAATTAGGTGGAAAATTATTGAAACTATAAGATACCTATCAAATGCCACTTGCACATATTGTTCATTTTATTCATGATTACTGATGCACCTATGTCTTTAAAATTCAGGTTTTAAGTGCACAGTTCCGTGCTTATATTCAAGCATTAGAGAAACTGCAATTGGATATAGCAACATCTAGTGATCTAATTGGTGTTGAGATGAGAAGCAGTAGTCTTTTTCTCCAGAGGAAAAGAGCCATTAAAGAATCGGTCTGCAGTTTTTGCTTTGGGTGAAAGGGTCAACATTCTTAAGGTCTTATTCTGGCTTGTCTTCTGTGCCTTATTGAGTTATTGCAATATTATAAACTTTTTAACTGTTTGTTTTGCAGCTTTCTGAAATTTTCTGGGAAATATTGATAGATAACAACCTCATCTTTCTTAAGGCTGTATTTCATTAGTTGGATTTCTGTAGAATGAATGCATGATCATAAACTCTGTAAAAAAGTAAGAATTTATTGAATGATTTGTCAACACTGAGAACTTACAAGTTGCAATGCAAATGAAGGAACTCCTATTTCTACTTTATACTAACAGCTTGAAGTCATCATTTTAGCAAGTTCTGGTTCTTTATCACTTGTAACTTGGAAATTGGATGGATGGCGGCTTATAATACTTATGGTTAGGTTCTTAGTAATTTGAGTGCAGAAGGGGTAATTCTTGATGCATGTAGCCCTTGATTGGGTAAGGATTTCTTAAGTTTCTTGTCATGGGCAGGTTTTTAGCAATGTAAACAGTCACACTTGTGCTCCTCTTCCTCCAAACTTGCGACTTTTTTACTATTGCTTGGTTGGTTGTCAAGGAATTGATCTTTAAAGAAAGTTTAGATGATGGACCTTTTATCAGTGCTATAGGTGCAACAATTGCTGTTAGCGTCAATATATCAAAGAATTTGGGTAACTGAAGTTTGATTTGTATTCAAATTATAATCTACTATTTTTTGCAGTGTGGGATGAGGACAATAAAAAGGATTTCAAACAACAATATAAGATGTATGGATATTTGGTTTTGGTTAGTAGTCAAATTGATTTTTGGGTGAAAATGAATTGTGGGAGGACCGCCGCCCCCCCCCCCCCCCCCTTTCCAAACCATGGGAAGTAGGTTAAAAAGGGTGAGGTGTTTCAGAAAAATGGGTTTAAATGAGCAACTGATTTTGATCAGGCTCATCATAACCAATTCCATTTAAGATGGAACTGCATTTAGGGTTGCATTTTCTACTTCTATAAAATATTGACAGTTGGTAGGTGAAAGTACAGTTAAAACTTGTATCTTAATTATTTCTTTTCTTCTTCAGAATTTGTGTTTTCATTTATTTTCTTTGAGTCATTACTGTCTTAAAGTGATACAAAGATAAGCAAAATTTCCTTATGGCCTTTAGCCGAAGTGGAATTACTCTCTTATAATAATTGCTTACAAGAAACTTCAGGTGATGCTTTTGCTATTGACAATATTCAGGAAATTGAGGAACCTCCTTTGATTCCACATATCTCTGAAGCCAGCTCGAAAAAGTATCCCTACGAAGTTCTCTTCAGGAGCTTGCACAAACTGCTTTTGGATACAGCTTCTTCTGAGTATTCCACATTTCTATTTCTCCTTCCATGTTGAGTTTAAACAATCATCATAAACAGTGATTTTATTCTCAATATTATTATACTTATCATTTGCTCTCTCATCATTCAGGTATCTTTTCTGTGATAATTTCTCTGGGGAGGAGTCTATGTTTTATGATATATTTGCAGGTACTAATTAAGCATAAATTTTTTAGAGAAAATTTCCTGTAGGAACATGTATACTTTTTACAGGAGAGAATATTTACAAGTCATTACTATTTAAGGGATTTTCCTGAATCCATCTTAAGTTTAGACAATATTGGTAGCACTAAATTGGCAATTCTTCAGACTATAATCTGTAAAGAGCAGTTCTATAATATGAATTTTATTCAGTGAAAGTTGATAAACTTAAAGTGACTTGATGGGGAAATGTCAATATCTCATTGTATTTTATTCACATATTTGTTTGGTGATCAATCTCTGGATTCATGATAAAGTTTATTTCACTACTAGGTCCATTTGCTGTAATTGATGAGCACTTCAACTCAATCCTTCCAAATTCATTTGATGCAATTGGCCTGATGCTCATGATTCGGATCATTCATCAGCACCAGGTGAAGACCGTCACTACCTGTAGGAACTTTTTTTTTTTTGCTCAAACCACGAGGTGTCCTGAGCAGACCCTAACTATAGGAGGCACCTTTAAGCCCGTACCGACTCCGACTAATCCCCGTTCGCACCGGGCCGGCCCAATTAAGGGAGCAAAGTACTGGCCAGATTAGTTTTTCCATAGGAGAGGGGGTTTGAACTTCCGACCTCTCTTAAGGGACAAGAGTGCACGGCCACTCACACCACCATGCTGGTTACTACCTGTAGGAAATAACGCTATTAATTGATTCCATAGTGCATTTGGTTTTAGGTTACTTCAGAGTTTCTTACTATCAACTGTTTTACTTCTCTTTCAGCTTTTAATGTCTCGCCGCGGAGTTCCATGCTTGGATTCGTTTTTAGATAAGGTATGCATTTCCAGATCAGTTTGTCACACATATATCCTTTTCCTGTCCTTAATGTGTGTAACAATGACAGGAATCTGTATTTCACACTTGACTAAGAGAAAGGAATACACATATATATACAAAAATTTGGTACTAACTATGGGTAGGGATCGGAAATCAATCCCTAAACTTAAGCCTAAGATCATGATATACTAATGACTAAATATATGCGTTCCGAATATATATGTATAACGTCTAACAATGTGGATCCTGAAGGACCTCGGGCTATTATATCCTTACAGATAATAGAGTTCTTACTATGCTGTAAAGGACTTCCTGGTTCTTATGATATTGAGGATGCATATTAGTCTTCGCTTAAATGTGAGTAGAAAACAATATAAATCATATTGAAGTGATGAAGAAATGATACTGTTAAGAATCCCACATTAAAAAAATAAGAGAGAATATATGAGTTCATAAGGCCATGTGTTAGACTAGCTAATTTGTTGGATTTAATCTTTTAATGTGGTTTTAATAATTGTGAGCAGGTCAACATTGCGTTATGGCCACGTTTCAAGATGGTATTTGATTTGCACCTCAATAGCTTGCGGAATGCCAATATCAGAACTCTCTGGGAGGATGATGTTCATCCACATTATATCATGAGACGTTATGCAGAATTTACTGCCTCACTTATTCATCTAAATGTTGAATATGGAGATGGTCAGGTTGGTGATAAGACTTTAGAATCTTGAACATTTGTGAATGTTTCCAGTTTAGTTGGCCTAAAATTAAATTGTCATGTGATAATATTTGTAGCTTGAACTCAATATGGAGAGGTTGAGAATGGCTGTTGATGACTTGCTTGTGAAGCTTGCAAAAAAGTTCAAAAAAGAAAAGCAGCAGACAGTATTTCTAATAAACAATTATGACATGACGATAACTGTTTTGAAGGTAAGGCTTAAAGCAATTATTTGACTTCTTTCCAAATCATCTTTTATGGGCAATGCTTAGCAACTCACTAGACTTTGGTGTTTGGTAAACAGCTAATAGCTGTTAGCTGATTTGGGTTAATGAGTTTAACTAGTTGATAGCATTAACTGATTGTAGAAAAATGTTTGGTAAATTAACTGTTAGTTGATAGCTGATTACGTACAAAATGACTTTCTCAAAAAAGCTGTTTTTTTATTTTATTTTTATTTTAGTGTTGTGGAGCAATAAACTGTTACAAAAAGCTAATTAATCAAACACTCATATTGGTTGTTTTAACCAAGACAAACAACTAATAGTGGTCAAATAAGCCAAAATTGGTTTGATTGACGAACTATTTTACCAACAGGCCTTTGTCTTGTGGATCAACTAAACCCCCCTATTTGTAAAATTGTAAGGAATGCCCTCAGTGACCACCACCTAGGACTTGAGATGCAGTTACTATATATGTTTCACTCTGTTTCAGGAAGCTGGTCCAGACGGTGGTAAAATTCAACAGCATTTCGAGGATTTACTGAAGAACAACACTGCTATATTTGTGGTAATTTTATATACTGAATAATTGTATCTTACTAAAGACACCAGTATAGAGATAAATTCTGTTTATTTACTGAAGTGATGCAATTACACATGAAAAGATGGATCCCAAGTATACACTCAGAATTCAAATCACGGATTAGGCCTGTGCCTCTCATTTCCTATCATGGCCCTCCCCATCCCTCCTGGTTTCCTTACCTCCTCTCTCTCTCTCTCTCTCTCTCTCTAATATATAATATGTATTATACTAATATATATATATTATTATATATAAATATAATGTATGTGAAGTTTGGTGATTTTTTTCTCATGTTATTTTGCTTACAGGAAGAGTTGCTGCTGGAGCACTTCAGTGATCTTATAAATTTGTAAAGAGAGAGGATGTAAGTATTTTAAACATTAAAGATGGCGTTGCACATGAATATTCTGAGTTCTGAACTGAAGTGATGCGCGATTTTGTGCTAGCCGAGGATCCAAGCGCTGGATTCTGAAAGGCCGATAACAGCAGCTGAGGTGGAGCCTATCGTGAAGGACTTTGCAGGGCGATGGAGGGGGCAATAGAGCTGATGCACAATGATGTCATTACTTTTTCAGCAATTTCCTTTGCGGTATGGACATACTAAGAGCGGCCTTAACTCAACTACTGCTGTATTATACGAGGCTTTCAGACTCTATAAAGCGGATCGCTGGTGGCAATGGCACTGAATAAGGATCTCGTCTCCCATTTTCTTCAATCATGTATGAGATCAGAAAATTCTCCAGGACTTTTCTAGCTTAGCTCAGCTCATCTCTCCGGCCTGCATGTTTAACCCCTCAGATCAATGATTCGTTTTCATGTTGCGGTTGCAGTATAATACACACCCTGCCTGGTTTAGTTGAATTTTAATTTGTTGATTTACTCCTGGATGGATTTTGATTATATATATTTTAAGATTACCAACTACCAAGCAGTTGCTAGATTGAAATTCTCAATATTCATTGCTCTCAATTCCCATAAGCATTTGAAAAATGAAGTAACATCACTCATCGGGTACAATATTATATTACTCTGTATGTATCTATTATTATTATTATTATTATTATTATTATTTTTAAATACTACGGACTCTGTATGTATCTTAAATTAAATATTGTTATTATAATATTTCAGGGAGAGAATGACAGTTTTGTAGCGGCTCGCAACAACGGGTTACTCAGGTGTGTTCAGGACTCCTTTCTGGCCAAAGCTCTAGCCTGCAAAAAAGCTTTATCTTGGCTTAAAAGAACATGGTTATACTGATGTGCTCCTCGAATCAGGAATGCCTCAATGTGTGTCAGTCTTACATTAGGCATTCAGCAAATCATATAGCACATACTTTAGCTAACGCTACGGGTTTTTAGACTAGTCCTAGAAAATGGCTTGTCATTCCTCTTGCATTATTTATGATTTGATTTAATAATACTTGGTTTTTACTTCCAAAATTTAAATAAAAAAAAATTGTTATTAAAATTTCAAATATATATTAAGTATAAAACTTTAGAACATTACCTATTGCTCTTGTGAACATTATATATATCATGTTTCGTTGTTTCTTACTGTTATGGGTATTAGGTGTAATGTAGTTTTTAATGTTGTCAGACCTCAATTCTAATGTGGCAAACAAGCAATGCATGAATATTCTATTCATTATTGTTGCAATTATCATGCTGTATTTTATAAATATTACTTAATTCAGTTGTAATATTAGTTTTTGTGAAAATTCACTATATTGACATGAAACTGTAATAAATGTTTTGACGTGAAAATTATTAATTTTTTTCTTTTTAAGAAAATGTTCCCACTTAAACAAAGATCCCTCCAACTAACTTGTTCAATAATGTTGGTGATAATAATAATAATAATAATAATAATATATATAATAATAATAATAATAATAATAATAATAATAATATAATAATAATAATGTGGGTGATGGTTTGTTAGTTGAAATCCTTGGTAGGCTCCCCAGCAGAGCAGCTATCCGACTGAAATCGGTATGCCGGCGCTGGCGTTCTCTCATCTCTTCCCATTATTTATCACTTTTTTCTATCACCGTCGCCACGACCCATCCCTTCCGCCACTTGACGATCACGATTCGTTGTCGTATAGCATGCTATCCAATTTGCATATTTTGATTCCGACTTGTGTTCGTCGCTGGTTCGCTGCCGATACACCAACCATACTGTCGCAGCCAAATTGTACGGCCACCACAGCCTTGATTTGAGTTTTCTTCCCTGTCCCCAAACCAAAGTTAAATTGAAGGCTTCGTGTGATGACTTAGTTGTATGCTCTTTTAAAAACACATTTTCTATGCGTGCAATCTGCTAACCAGACAATGGGTTGCTCTTCCTCCTGTCCCCCACTTCATAGACCAAGCCATTGGCCTCCTTTGCATTCCTGTCCCAAACCCTGAGGAAGATGCCCATGGCCAACGACAGCCATGACCGTCTTCTAGATCTGGAACGAGGGCAGTGGCCATGACCAACGACGGCCATTGACCGTCTTCTAGATCTGGAACGAGGGCAGTGGTCATGGCCATAGTTGTAGCCCTCGTTCCAAATCTAGAAGACGGTCCATGGCCGTCTTCCTTCATCGGCCATGGTTCCGGTCCGCGGACAGTAGGTGGCTGGCTGTTCTTTTTTTTTTTTTTATAATTTTTTTTATTTGTAATAAAAAAATATTTTTTTGAATAAATAAATTATTAAAAACATTCTAATTATATAACATGAGGGATCAAATGTGTTTACATTATGAATAATTAAAAGGTTAAGTTTGTTCAAATCAATTTACTCAAGTTAAATTTCCAAAAGTAAAACAATTAAGAAGTCAATGCGTCGTTTTCCCTATTAAAATAAAATTAATTGTTACTAACACTTGTCACACTATAACATTCAACAATATTCAAACACAATAGTCTACATATATAGTAATTAATTTCCATACATAACTAAAAACTTTTTCATATGAAAAATATAAATGAGATGGTATCGATATTGATCCTACATCTAAGCTTCAATACAGTGTCTTAGCTTGTGAAATCGAACCACTTTTCTCCATAAATATTAAAGAGGTAGTGGCATTGTCAAGGGGAAAGATTGCAATTCCTGCAGACAACAATATAATAAATATAATAGAAACTCCAACAGAGCATGTTAAAAGTGAAACAGAGCAAGTTAAAGTGAAAACAAAAAACTTGCGTAGTGAATATGCATGAAAACTCCATTTTCCTTGGAATGATTTATATTATATTCTATTGAAAACCATTTAAGTAAATGTAATCATTTACAAATTAAAAAAACACATCCTTATTCGAATTGTTTTATGAACTAAAATGTCAAGACTACAAAATAAATAGGTATCCATATTTCAATATATGATCTGAGTGTAGTCATGCCTCCATTACTTCAGGTCTGCTCAGCTGGAACCTCAACCTGAACCTGATGTGACCATAACATTCTGCCGATTCGATTAGACAACAAAATTGAACCTAAATTAGAAGATGCAGAACCTGAGGCAATATCCTCCGTCAAGAAGTGAGAAAAGCCTTTTTGGAATTCTTATTTATGTTGTTGATACTGCGCCCTCTCCTCTTTTGAGTCTCTCTTTTTCCCGTTGTCTCCATTGGTTTTTTTTTTATTTTTACTATCAATGGAGAATACTTTAAGAACACTAGATAATCTACCTTAAAAGTTATATTTTGCGAATGTTTTTTTATTCATTTTACGCTATACTTTAAGAACACTAGATAATCTACCTTAAAAGTTATATTTTGCAAATATTCTTTTATTCATTCTACGCCACTTCTATATTGCAGCATGGGGACAATCCCCTTTGGGGATGATGCTAAGGAGGTATAAAATGGATTCTACAAAAAAAGCTTAAAAGAAAGAACTCAAAAAACTTTGTAAGAAACTTACATTCCTTGAACTCATGGATTGTTGGGGTTGTTTACACATGAGCCCCATGAGGAGTATTTATACCTATTCCACCTCCTCAATGGAGGGTGGAGATCTACTTCATCCTGTGGCTAAGATTTTCTCTCTAGAATTCTCTAAAAATCTCTACAAGTAGGAGGATTCTTTAATGTTCTAGAAATTTTTATAATTTCTACTACCCCTAATGTTATGTATATACTTCTAGAATATTCTACCAATTATGGGATGCTATATTCAAGTGCTAGAAAAGTGTAAAAAGATGTAGCAAACCTTGGAAATGTATAGCAAAATGTGCAAAAGCGTTACACATAGCTCGTCACCGTCAATGTGGGCACCAAAAAAATTTATGGTGGTTCGAATCCATAGATACAATGAGGGTGTCCCAATCCAAGTTCAAAGTTCAATTCTTTTCGTCCGAGGGAGGTGAATGGACAACACGCGTGGTTTCATCCCCACAGGCCTTGACTACTTTCACGCCTTACACCTGTTATGGTTCTAACCGGCGCAAGTCTTACAGCTATCTTGTTGCATACAAGGGGCTTCTGCATTGGCAGATTTGTGGTTGGGTTGTGGTGTTTGATCCCTTTAATACTCCGCAAATGTTTTCCCATGTCATAGATCTGCCACTGGAGTCAGGAGATCACTGCCCCAGCACCATTGCAGTATGCCGAGATCGAGTTTGCGTACAGATATGGTTCTGGTCTAAACGTCGTGGTGTGAAATGTACGCTCATGGGATATATGGGAATTGAGGACTACTACGTGATGGGGAAATGGAATTTGGTGCACAAAGCATTGCGATGAAAGGCCTGGGGTTTTATTGCGTGGAATATGTCCATCCTGATGGAAATGTCCTGTATCATAGGAAGAATCGTAGTGCATGGCTTTGCAACTATGAATATGAATGTGGAGAGAAGGATGAAGAGTACGAGTTAATTCACCTGACCCGTCCCAGACATCATCTATTTTTAAATGGGAATATCCTTCAAATTGTTGACCATTGGTGGCCAACACCAGTGCCATCACTACCCACCTCTACTTCTACATGACACCATTAAAAGTACGTTATGTTGTATGCTCTTAAACTCACTACCATCACTTGTACGTGCCCGCATAGACAGCTCATCAGTTGATCACCCACAATCCTGTGAGAACAATTAACTTTTCAAAGTGAGGGACTCATTATGTGCAGTCGTATGGAGCAACTTTTCAAAATGAGGAACTCCTTGTGCACATAGGCAATAAGCAAAAGTCTAACATTTGTGTTCAGCTGTAGAAGTGACTTTTCAAAATACCATCAAATTGTTGACCAGTGGTGGCCAACACCACTACCATCACTACGGACCTCTATATCTACATGACATGATTAAAAGTATGTTATGTTGTTGCTCTAATTCTGTTTCCACCCTTTTCTTTTCAATTTATATTTTTTGACACAACATTATTATATTATATTGCAGAATTCTTTTAATTACTCCATTATATTGTGTACACCATCTAAACAATTTTTGTAGGAAAAAAGGTCCTTAGAATTTTTTGATAGGGAATGAACAATAATTAATTAAAAACAATAAATGGAAAACACTTCAAGAGTTCAAGGTATGAATTTGGTTCAATTTTAATCTTTTCCAGTGCAACATGCATATATGATATTTAGATACAAACTTTGAGATACAATAAAGGTATAATAATTGAATTTGATTGCTTAGCAAATTCTATTAAATA
>VALG01008939.1:20892-42918 GCA_009835305.1 Ipomoea purpurea | reverse complement strand
TTGTTTTTTATTTGGATAGTCTAATTATAATTTTACATGTAGTTTAATAGTCAATTTGACCCTTTTACCTCTTTTTTTTTTTTTTTTTTTTTTGAGAGGTAATATTATGGATCTTGGTTCAAAATAACATTATTTTGTTAAAATTAGCACATACTTTTATTTTAATCTTTCTTCTCCTTCTATTTAGCAACTATCACATTTGCAATACGTACATAACGTGTTAAACTGTTAACTATAGATACATAATTTATTAACTATAAGACACATAATCTGTTAACTATAAATGTATTATATCAATTAATTCTAACATTGTTTTAAGTTTTTAATATGTAAATTGTAGGTAAATAAACTTAAAGATAAATCTTTATAAATTGAGTGTTTGACATATAATCATGATAATTATGATATATTTTTAAGATATTTTATTGAAAATAACAAGTTTTTATTATGAATTTAATGTATTGATTTTATAGAAATATATACTTGCAGTTATAACATGCACATGTAGTACTATACGGTAGTCAGGGGCGGAGCCAGGATTTATGGGTGCGGGGGGTCAATCACAAAAGAGATGATCCAGCCGTCACTGCTCGTAGCCTGAGTTCACCGCAATTGACATCATCAATTGAGAAAACGAAAGAGAGAATTTAGCTACCATTTAATTACAACATCTAAACTTTTTGATGTGGTGAGGATTGATGAATCCATCTCCAATAAAAAATAATTCATTTAAAATATCCAAAGATTTAAAGAATAAAAAAGAAATGAAAAATTACCTATAGACTTCAGCTTTGAAATTGAATAGAAATTACATGTGTATCTGGTGTCTGCCTGTTTGGTTTGGATAGTTTGAATATAAAGCATACTCTAGAAGTAAATTATTCTGTGGACCATGGTCCACACAGTGTTATGTGGACCATAACAAAAAGTACATTTTAATATACTAAATGTACATTATTTTTGTACTGAATGTACATTATACAATATAATGTACACTCAATACAAAAATAATGTACATCTGCTGAATAAAATGTACATTATTTTTGTACTGAATTTACATTATTTTATACTATACAAAATATGGGTTCACACAATAATAATTGTACTCTAGAAGTTCTTTTGGTGAGAAAAGCTACAAAATAATTATTATATATTAATATATATATTTTTTGGAGGCCAAAGCTCTCTGGTTGCTCTATACTAATAAAAGAAGATGAAAAGTTTGAGGGGGGCCAAGGCCCCCTGGAGCACACATGTGGCTCCGCCACTGACGGTAGTACCAATGTTGCTTTTGTCAAAGGTCTGTGGTCGAGCGATATAGCTGCGACCTTTCAAATGAGAGGTCTCAGGTTTAAACTTCAGTGTGGACATTGACTTTTTGTACATTCAGTAGATAAACAGATACTACACTTTAATAAGTCATAGCATTTTAAAATGGAGTGTTTGAAATTTAGATAATTTAATCATGATTATAGTATAATTTTAAGGAAAATAGTTGAAAATTATCAAATTTTTATTATTGGTTTAAGATATTGATTTTATAAATATATAGTTAACAAATTATGTACATACACTTCACATATTATATACGTTCATGTAATTAACAATTTATATACCTAAAGTATTCCTTTTATTTTTGATTGCATAAAAATAAAAGCCGAGATACCATTTATGTAGGTTATAAAACAACATAATTTTTTAATTTTTTTAAAAATCAAGGTCCACCTTAATATATCTATGGGTAAGGTTTTTTATGAATAATTATGCCATGGACTCGGGTCCACCTTGCAAGGTGGACCAAAGTCAAAATACATAATTAATTTACTGAATGTTTACAATTCAAATTATGAATATTCAGTTTGTAAATTGTGAACATTTAGTATATAAAATTGTGAGCGTTCAGTATGTAAACTGTGAATATTCAGTATATAGATTGTGAACATTTAGTATATAAAAATTGTGAACATTCAGTATATAAATTGTGAATGTTTTTATCCAAGATGAATCCGATTCCACTGAATAATTTGCCTTTTTTTTTTTTAATGATGTAAGTTAGTTATCCACTTATAGGCCGATCTGATTGCTTTACATTAATGTGGAATATGCATAAATGGGTGTTCTTCATATAATTGAGTATTCGAATTTATACGCCTTATTGGGCTGAGGCGCTGAGCAGGGAAGGTACGTAGTAATTATGCCTTAAAACGTGTTCACCATGTCATGGTGAACACAAGTCCAAATGGTGTCATTTTTATTGTAAAAAAAAAACTTTAGTTAATATGCTGTTAACAATACGCGTTTGTTTAGACTATGATTTTTCTGTTATGAAATTATGAATGTACTGTAAATTCATAATCTCATAATAGAAAATTCATAATCGCATAAAAGAAAAACATTTATTAAATTATGAATTTTCTGTTATGAGATTTTGAATTTTCTGTAAATTCATAATTTCGTAACAGAAAATCAAATTTCATAACAGAAAATTCATAATTTCATAACAGAAAATTTGTAATCTCATAACAGAAAATTCATAATTTCATAACAGAAAATTCATAATTCATAATTGCACATTCTAAATCTATAAAAGTAACCTCTCAAAGTGAGGGGCCTCTTATGCATGTAAACAAAAATCTAATATCTGTGTTCATCCAAGTTATATTAATTACATTCTTTCATATGCTCTGTTAGGGCGAGACGTGAGCGTCCTTAAGGTGTAGATCTAACTTTGGAAAATAAAACAAAAAACAAAAAACAAAAAACTACTCCCTATAATGAGGCGGTTGTGGATGATGTTGTAAGTGGAATTTAAATATTTTTTTATTTTGAACCTTGGAATTAAAATATTTAATTTAGCCGATGCGTGCAAATCTTAAATTCATCTCCGCCATCCGATCCTTAAATATGGTCACATGCGCTCCGCCTCAGGCCCTCAGCTCCGTGTCCTAATTCGTTACTTGTGTCTCTTTTTCCTCTTAACATTTCTTATTCTTCAACTTCTATGAAAAGTTCGAATCCTAATTTCAAGGGCCTCTTACATCTTAAGCCGATAATATATGTAGGAGTATATAAATTATGATGATTTATTGATTTACAAATATATTAAATACTAATATGTATTAGGGATCTTGTCACTTTAAATATAACCATTACGTCAATGTTGAGTTCAAACATTGTCTCTTCTTTTAAATATGAATATTGTCACCGATTATCCATATTGGATAAGTTTTTATATATATATATATATATATATATATTAGAATATCTCATATGAGATACGTAATAATTAAAATGTAACGATTTTATTACATTTTATTTAAAAAATATTACATTTCTCACATGAGATGGTCTCACTTAAACTTAATCTTTACAATTATATTTTTTGATCATCTAAAAAATGATAAAAATTTTGATGGTCAGAAATATTATGTAACCCAAAAGTGGAATAATTTACACATAGGGATGGAACTAGAAATATTATTGAACATTACAATATCAAAGAAAAAAAATTAAACCAATTTAAAACACATGCAGTAAAAGATATCATGAAAACAAAAACATTATTAATTGGAAAAATTGGTTCTAATAAAAAATATATTATAAACTGCACAATGTTTCTATAATTAATAAAATATTTATAAATATTATTTATAAATATTTTATTCGGAAAAAGTTCCCGTGCGGTAGACACTTCCCATGCGGCGGTGCGGCGGGGTTACAGAATACACCAACAGTGTTATTAACATGCACCAACAGTGTAAGGGAAACGCATCACAATGAAATGAAAAAAAAAATCACAGAATACACAACAGACCCAAAAAATACACCATATAACTCAGCACACCCCGATAGTGTATTTCCAAACACTGTATGTGTTTTTTCTCACGCTAATGGTGTATTTTTGGTGATACGTACCTAATTTGTTTGTATTTTTATGGTGCATTTTTCCTAACGTTAATGGTGTATATTTGTTGAATTATTGGTGACGCCGCACCGCCGCACCTAAGGACACCGCTGCACCTGAACTCGCCTCTATTTTATTCTATTTATTTGGATCAACTTTAAGGTAAGTATTTCATATTAATATGAATACGATCATTACGATGACATGGAATAGTAACTTCTAGACTATGTTGGTTAGATAATTTATCAAAGTCATAGTTCTTTTAAAATATTTCTGCAAATTATACATATAAGTACTAAAAAAACAAAAGTACTAAACAAGTAATTACTCAACTAGGAATAAATTTCAATGATCTGAATTACAAATTAGTCTACATTTATAATCTCATATTATATAAAGTCACAAACAAGGATGACAATCTTACTCGCACTTAAGTTATTGGAGCAATTGTAGAATTCGTCCTTAATTGTTGGTTATTCTCACTTTTCGGCCCCAAAATTGTAATTGACATCACAAATTTCATTCTTTTAATAACAGGTTGTGATCACTCTTCGCTCTCTAAGTTATACTAACGTTGCAAATTTTGTTCTATTTTTTGTTAATTAGTAAAGTGATGAAATTTGCAACATCAATTATAGAGTATTTGTTGGATGAAAAAGTTACCGACTAATAATTAGAGATGAATTCTACAATAACCTATAACTTAGAGATGAAAAATGTAATTTTTCCTATTTTTTTTTTACTAATATATTGTATATATTTTGTGTTATGTAAAAAATTTGAAAGTAATATTTGACAATCTTAACAATGGTACTCATATAATTTATATATTTCAATTCATATATTATTGCACATAGTATAATTAAAAATAATTATAATATAATTGACAATCATTATATATATATAATATAATAGTATATATATAATATATATAATAAATATGATATTGTATAGTTAGTATTAGTGTCGATTAAGATGATAAATTTTTTTCGATAAATTCGACCCCAACCCAGACTTTCTAACTCGGAACTTGGATGCTTTTCCTTGTTCTATACCTACTTACACGTTAGCGACAGTACTCGTGATTTGATTGAAAGTTCAATTTTTTTAATAAAAAGATATTGAGTTCAATGATTTTTAGAAATCAAGAAATATACAAACTATTTTACATGGAATGATGGGATCCTCGAGTGTTGCCAAACACAAAAGTCGAATAATTAATGCATTGTGCCTGTCATCATAACTACTAACTGTTTCAACTAAAAGTTTGATCCAATTGCTTAAGTATGCTTTTTATAGAAGTTTTTTTGCGATTGTAATGCTTACATAGAAGAAAGAGAATAAAATTGATCATTGATTAAGAATCGTCGATTTTTTTGTCTCTAAAATGAGACTCTCATACATATCAAAAAAAAATAAAAATTATCCTTTGTCGCATGAAAAGCACCAAAATGCACCAGTTCGGCATATAATACTCCACACGCCTGCTTCTATTAACGTGCAAACTGCAAAAAATTCTCAAAATCTATGCGTATTGATGATATTCTTATGTTGTTTTGAGGTAGTAATTAACTATCGTTGAATGTAGGTCTATATTTATTTAATGTTGGAATGAGTTGAAATGTCTAAGATAGTGGATACATCTGCATTTGTTAAATTATCTCTTTGCTGGCAAAAATAAATGCTTGCTTCTAGGAAATATGGATATGTGGTGTTTTATTTTCGAATAATGCCATTAAACAGCTAGCAATAATAGTGTGTCTGGAATTATTATTAGTTATTACGAACATATTTTTTCAAAAAATTTTAACAGCTAACAATAGTAGTCAATATATCAATTATATTTTTTATTTAGATAAATATTATCATTATTAGATGTATATTATTATATATTATCATTATTATGTGATGATCTGATCTATAAAAAATTTACGGAGTATAATTTTCTAAAAAGTATTACATATTTGAGATTCATACCTCATGATATACTTCACACAGATCTTTGTGACATGAAATAACGTAATGGCTGGCATGTTTGTTCTTAGAAAAATATATTTTTTTAAAATTGTTTTTCCAATAAATTGGATTGATGAATAATTTATTATAATAGAAAATGAATTCTTCGCTATTGTTTTGTATGCTATTTTATTCACACATTTTTTGGAGAAAAATTTACAACATAAATTTTTACGTTATCCTCACATATTTCTATTGTGTAGAGAATTTGAGTAGGTCTTTATACTAATATAATTATTCGTAATAACTTTTTTATCAACTAAACAATTGAATCAGTAATTCCAAGTAATTGTTTTCATGCAATATAATTTAATGCAATTAATTCTCAATTCTTTTTCATGAACCAAAATAAAGCTTAAGAGTACGTGCATGCATGTGATATAACTTTCACAAACAAAAAGGAATTGAACAGCTAGACTGTATTAAACAATAATGACCCGTTTGGTACACTGTAATTGAATTGAAATTTAATGAAAGTTTCAATTACATTGTTTGGTTGAAAGAAATTGTAATTTAATATCTGAATTACAATTTATATGTATACCTCCAAGAATTGTAATTCGTTGCTTCTATCTAGAAAAGGAAGAAATGAATAAAATGACAAATATGTCCTTAGTTATTATTATTATTACAAAGACATTTTAGTCTTTATACCACTTATTTACTTCTCATTTCTCTATAATTCTTTTTTCTCCGTATACCAAACAAAATAATTTGAATTTTTTTTTCTACTTTCCAAACACACCTGGATTTCGGAGTACCAGGGTTGTAAAAATCGGTCTAGGCGTCCGCCTAGGCCCCGCTAGGCACTAGGCGCCTCTAGACCGTGGCGACTTCCCTAGGCGCCTGCCTAGTTACCGGCCTAGGCGTCCGCCTAGCGCCTAACTCGCCGATATGACCGCCTAGCGTCTAAGTTAGTCGAGTTAACTCGTCCATTTCGGTCGAGTTAACCGATCGGCTCGGCCTATTTTTTATTTTATATATGTGTGTGTGTGTGTGCGCGCGCGCATACATATATAAATATGACATATATACACTCGTAGACTAGTTTGATACTTTGAATATTTGGATGATTTGAGTATTTGAGTATTTTTAATTTCTAATATTGTTTTAATGTTTTTTTTTTTTGAAAATCATTGTTTTGATGTTATGACTTATGAATTATCATTAATTCATTTATTTCGATGTGTTATTTGATTAAATGTTGAAAACAACCTCATTAAAATTGTCAAACTTCAAGTCTACCACTGTTTTTTTTTGTGCCCGCCTAGTGCCGCCTAGATTTCGCCTAGGCGCTGTCCGGGCGCCCGACTAGCGCCTAACGCCTACTTCAACCATGCGGAGTACACATTAATCCTTACCTCAAAAGGCTGAATCCCCAACCCTAAGGGCCCCCACACTCCGACCCGACAGAGCATGTGGGAGGATGTAAATCACGGTGACTCAATGGGTTAGCAATCGTTATGCCATGGAACCGTGTTCACCATTCATGGTGAACACGGTTCAACGGTGTTGGTACACCGTTATCTTTTTTTTTTTTTTTTCCTTTTCTTAATTAATTGTGTGACTTTTTCTTTTCATTTTCACATTTTACGGTTTCACTTTAATTTGAGGTGAGCAATGATTTCGGACATTCATAAATTATGAATTCATGCCTGCACATTTACTTTGGAACCATGCCTACACATTTCTGTCCGAATCACGGACATTCATAAGTTATGAATCCATGCCTGCACATTCACTTTGGAACCATGCTACACATTCACTTTGGAACCATTACACATTTTGGAACCATGAGATTATGAATTTTCTGTTATAAGATTATGATTTTCAGTTATGAGATTATGAATCTCTGTTATGAGATTATGAATTTTTTGTTATGAGATTATGAATTTTCTGTGATGAAATTATGAATTTTCTGTTATGAAATTATGAATTTACATTACTTTCATAATCTCATAACATAAATTCATAATTTAATAAATATTTTACTTTTATGCGATTATGAATTTTCTGTTATGAGATTATGAATTTAAATTACATTACATCCGCGATTTTTTTTTTTTTTTTTATTTTGCGTAAAAATGACGTCGTTTGACTTGTGTTCACCATTCACGGTGAACACGTTTCCAGGGCATAATTTGCGATGGGTTAATAGGCAGGGCCAAATGCCGGTGCGCACAAGGAATCTGCCCACTTTGGACATAATTCTCACACTGCCGCCGCCGAAGTTCGAACCTTGGTTTTCTTACCCCAAATACTGCCAACTAAATTAATCCTACTTTGACAAGTGGAAGCTACTCATTGGCTGACAAAGACAACTCAACTCCTCAATAGTTGGAACTTTTTGCTTATTTACGTATACCTAAAATTTTACATGGAATTATAACTCTAGAACCAATAATGTTAGTGGTTGTTTCATTAATTATATATATATAAGGTGCGTTGTCATTTCCAGCAAATTCATTTCACCTTCCCATGAATGTAATAATACTCCGATCTCCTGTTTTGCCGGCACACAATAAATGTTGGTATTGTTGGCTGGTAATAAAAGGCCGGGTTACGTTACAGCCCAGCCCCATGCTTATTTATGTCAATCTTCAATTCTCTGTGCACTGTGCAGTAACTATACATACAGCCATTTTAGAGAGATTGTTAAGCTAGCAGGCCATGGACCAATTGAAAGCAACCATGTCCAATTCCTGTCCCTTGACGCCATTATCGTTCTTGGAAAGAGCTTCCATTGTTACGGCGAATGCGCTTCCGTGGTACACAACTCCACCGTTTACACCTGGTCCGACACCTACACTCGCTGCCGCCGTCTCGCTTCCTCCATCTCCGCCGTCATTGGCCCCGGGAGGCCCAGGTGGTCTCCGTCGTCGCCCCCAACATTCCGGCTACGTACGAGCTCCAATTCGCCGTTCCCATGGCCGGCGCCGTGATTAATAACATTAACACGCGTCTGGATGCGAGGACGATCTCCGTTATTCTGGCCCACGGGGAATCGAAGATGGTTTTCGTGGATTTCCAGTTCTGCCCGTTGGTTCTTGAGGCGGTTTCTTTGCTCCGCCGCGGGTTAAACGTCCGACGTTGGTGCTGATTGAAGACGGGTACGATGTTGCGTGGACGACGTTTTCGAGGAATAGTTTGATATATGATACGTACGGGCTGGTGAGGAATGGGGATTCGGAGTTCAATTGGATCCGGCCGGCCGGAGAATATGGGAGGCGATGACGCTGAATTATACTTCCGGCACCACTTCATCTCCCAAAGGAGTGGTGCACTCGCACCGCTCTATCTTCGTCATGACGGTGGATTCGTTAATCGGTTGGTTCGTGCCGGAGCGGCCGGTTTACCTGTGGACGCTGCCGATGTTCCACTCCAACGGGTGGAGCTACACCTGGGGAATGGCGGCCGTCGGCGGCACCAATGTCTGCCTGCGGAAAATCGACGCCGAGGGTGTTTACGAGTCCATAGCGAGGTACAACGTTACGCACATGTGCGGTGCGCCCGTGGTACTCAACATGTTGGCTAATTCTCCGCGCGCTAAGCCTCTCAAGAACCCGTCCATTTCCTCACCGGCGGGGCTCCGCCGCCCGCCGCCGTCGTCCTCCGCATCGAATCTCTGGGGTTCATCGTGAGCCATGGTACGGGCTGACGGAGGTGCCGGGTGGTGGTGTCATGCGTGTGGAAACCAAAATGGAACGAATTACCGCGGTGGAACGGCGAAACTGAAGGCAAGGCAAGGGGTGAGAACACTAGGCACGGCGGCGGTAGACGTGGTGGAGGCGGATTCCGGCCGGAGCGTGAAGCGAGACGGGTTGACAATGGGGGAGATAATACTAAAAGGATTGCGTAATGTTAGGGTACCTTAAAAACCCGAAGCAACCAGAAAATGCATGAAAACGGGTGCTTTATACCGGCGACGTCGGAGTTATGCACCCGGACGGCTACCTGGAAATCAAAGACCGGTCCAAGGACATATAATCAGCGGCGGCGAGAATGTGAGTAGCGTGGAGGTGGAGTCGGTTCTTTACTCCCACCCGGCGTGAATGAGGCGGCGTGTGGCGCGGCGGACGATTTCTGGGGCGAAACCCCTTGCGCTTTTGTAAGTTTCACCCACAACAAAACACCAATCATCCTCACCCCAGCGTGAAGGAGATAATAGAGTTCTGCCGTGAAAGACTGCCACATTACATGGTGCCCAAGACGGTGGTTTCATGGCGGAGCTTCCAAAAACAGCCACCGGAAAAATTCAGAAATTTGCTCTAAGAGGATCGCCAAGAAGATGGGGACATTAACCAACAGTAGAATGTAATTCACTAATGGATCAGATCCGACCAACAACATCAGAATACAACATTCATATCATATGGAGTCTGCTAAGGTGGTTGTCACTCATTAATTTTATCTACTATACATTCATTTCTTTAAAAAAATTCAATTTCAAATTATTGACGTGCTTTGTAACTATAGTGTTACAAGTTCGACCACTAAAGCTGTTTATTAACCTTCATGGTTTGAGACGGTTACTGTATGCACCTAGTTAATTTATTTTATTGTGATCATTTACTAGTTAGGATCACAAGAAAAAGAATATAGTAGATGCTATCTAATAACACAATTAGTTTTACTATTTATTTATTCTATTTATTTTCCGAATATATTTTTATTCAGCCTTCCAATTGGTTGTATTGAAATTTCATATAATTTTCTTGTACTTAACTAATATTGAATATTATTAGTAAAAAGTACACTAGTATACCCTGCAATAATTCATTATGCAATTCAATTGTGTATCTGTCTCATAATTAAATTTTCATCATTCCACCTTTATTTCGCTCACCCAACCGTAAAAAAAAATAAAAAATAAAAATAAAAAAAAATCTCTACTTCATATATGTGTAAGGGTGTTGCTATTTGCACCACCCATTGACTAAAATGAGGTAAAAAGCACTTTGAAAATGTAAAAAGGTAATAAATATGGGTGGCAAATAAAGCCCCTAATTGGTTTGGTCCCAAATCGCCTAATTTGCACCAACCCTATGTAAAAAAATTATAACAATTAATGGAGGTCAAAATTGAAAAAAAAAAAAAAAAAAAAAAAAAAAAGGGAAAGCAGCCATCCCCCCTTTTTTTTTTACTCCCGGTGGGGAGAAGGCCGGACGGACTTGCCTTTTCCTAACCGGAGAAGCAAACTGCCTGGGCCCCCTGCCCTTTTTTCCTCCCCAGTGAGAAAAGTGCAAAAGCCCAGTTGGGTTTTTTCGCCTTTCCTCCTCCGGAGAAGGCCAAAACCCCAACCCTTTTTTAGTGGGTTTTTTTTTTTGCCCCTTTTCCTCCGGCGAGAAGGCGACCCCCAAAACCTGGGCCTGCCTTCTCCCGCCGGAGAAGAGCAAAAAGCCCCCAACTGGAGTTGGGGTTTTTTTGCCCCCTTCTCCCGGCGAAGAAGCAAACCCACTGTTTTGGTGGGTTTGCCTTCTCCGGCGAGAAGCGACACCACTGGCTGCCTTCTCGCCGAGAAGGCGCCCAGTTGCTCTCCGGTGAGAAGGCCAGTCTTCTCACCCAGGAGAGGCGAAATGTTGATTTTTTAATTTTTTTTTTTTTATTTTTTTTTTTTTTTTTTTTTTTTTTTTGTTTTTTTTAATGTTTATTTTTAAAAAATAAATAAATAAATAAATCTTTAACCACCTACTTTTGACTACCATTTATTTTATTTGCACCACCTTACTTTTTTTGGTATTTGCACCATCTATTTGACCTATTAAATAGGTGGGTGCAAATAGTAAATAGGGTGGTGCAAATAGAACTTCCCATGTGTAAACAAGTGAACCAATAATATTATATTTAACTTTATTCCTCTATAATTGTAGATCGAGGTGCCAGTTGGGGAGGATTTGCCTTTATAAGGCAAGATTCAACTTTAAATATTGTCCTCAATTTTTTTTTTAAAGGAGCCTATGCAGCATTTATTTAAAATATACAAAAATAGAAATTGATGGACCAGAGTCCGAATATATAATATGTATCTGAGTAAAAGCAAGCAGGAGATGCTAAGGTATGAGCTAAATAATTATCCACTCTAGAAACATAACGAAGCGAACAATAATCAAAAGATAACATAATAGTCCTGCAAATATCAATAGCATAACCCAGATATGAGAGTGGCGAGCTTGCCATAGACGATAGATATTGCTGTAGTACTAAACAATCCGTGTAGAGCTCGATAGACCTTACCCCGCGGTTCCTTAACCAGGACAAAACCTCCTTGCATGCAAATGCTTCCGCGCATTAGCGGCGAAAAACATTCTATCATTGGGTGCCGACATAGTTGAAATATAAACCTCTGTGTCCGTTGAGTAGAATTTCCCCGACCATCGCTTTGTTTGTTTGATGGGAATAAGCCGCATCGAGTAACACTGATCTCGCGTGGGCAATTGAGCAGCATGGCTGCGTTGATTGGTGCCGGCAGATGGGGATGCCGTAGCATGGCAGTGGGCAGTTGCGGTTGATTCATGGGGGCAGCAGCAAGTGGCGTTGTGTTCTACGGACTGCACAGTAGCTGTATCTTGCCAACAGTCGTGGTGGTAGCTGGCGTATGCGTCCGACCGGGATGGACAAGCTTCCATGCGTGTACAGCCGAGGTTGCCATTGCAATTATCTTTCGAGGTCTGGGTATGCCTCCCATACAGCCCCGTTTCTTGCACGCCATATATAATATAGATGAAGTGCCATGCATAAACAATCTCATTATCATCTAAAATATTCAACAAATCATTAAACCAATCACTGAAAAATATCGTGACACTATTGGGGATTGAAAGGTGAGATTGAGCCCAAATGTTGACCGTATAATGACATGTGATTAAAAGAATGCATAATATCTTCATTCATGTCCCACACATGCACAAATTGGATCAATATCAACTCTCTTTTATAGTAGTTGTTTGTAGGGGCAATATATCATTCAAAGCTCTCCATTGTCTCAAGATTTATTAAGCAATATTAATAAATTTTAAACTTTTATAGTAAAAAAAAAAAAAAAAAAAAAACTTATAAAACAATCGTAAACAATCATAAATTAAATATATTTGAGATATTAAAATCAGAAATGGTTGCTGAGACTTTTGGGTTTACATACTACTCAAAATTAATCAAATTTTATCAAGTTGATTATAATTATAAGACTCATTCTTTTATTTGGATTTTACAATTGTTCGAATGTAAACAAACAAACACACCATACCGACTGCCTAACATTCCTCCATGAGTAATTGTATTTTAATTTTCAGTCTCATTCATATCATCAAATTAATTTTAAAAGAGTTTTTTCCACTTTTTGTTCCCTTTTACTTTACTTGTGTTGACAATGTGATTCATGCTTTTTTCAGACAAAAAAATTTTAAAAAAAAAGGTTGGTTTCCCCCCCTTAAAACTTCAATTTCTTTCCACATTTGGCTCCATCCGACCAAGAATCCGCCACCAAACCGGAAATTTATACATCTTTTGCTTTTCTAGGTAATTAGTGCTTTTTCTTGTCCTTGTAAATAATACGTATAAAACTAAATATTTAATTTCTTCATTCTCGTCAAATTAAAGTGTCTTATTATATTATTTAATTTATCTCCATCCTCATTCCTATAGACATTCTACTGCCAGTTTTTCTTCCGAACTTCTCTACTAACTGAATTTGCGTCGCTGACGGCGGTGAATAGAAAAAACTTTTTCGGTGGAGTAGAGTCATCCGGAGAAGCTACAAGGCTCTCTGAAATGTTAGTGTTTCACTCCCTGATCATTGCGGGGGTTAGAAGAAGGCGAGTGGAGAAAAAAAATTTCAAACAGAAAAGAGGATCGTTGCTGCAAATCACTCCAGATTGTCTGCTAAATGTATGTATAGTAATTTTTAGATATAGTGTACTTCATGTAGATATGAGAGTTTATAGTGTGTTTATGGGAATATATATTCTGATTCTGAATTTGTCAGACTTACTGATTTTGTGTTTGTTTGAATACTTATGTTGTTATCTGCGTAATTCAGAAGAGGGTTGGATTGATTCACCGAGATGGCTGAGAGACGATGTGATGAGAGGAGGGCAACCAGGGAACGGACGGTGGCGACATGCGACGACGCGAAGAGAACGAAGTGATGTTTCGCAAATCTGCGATGTGCTACGACTGACGAACAGAGTGCACGGGGCATACTAGCGAAGGTCCGAGAGCGGAACCAAAGTGCGTGGATTATGTGGTTGTGTGCGAGGTCGGTGGCAATACTTGCATAGGCTCTGAACATCCACACGGACTTCTGCAAAAAGTTCAAAGCCAAGAAGTCGCCGCCGAGCAAAGACAACAATGAAGCAATTAAATATCTCTTAGTTTTATTATTTTACATGGCAAGAAAAGACTAATTTACCCTTAGAAAAAACAAGAGATGTGTAAATTTCCGTGGGTTGGCGGATTCTTGGTCGGATGGGACCAAATGTGGAAAAGAAATTGAAGTTAGACACTACATTTGTCTGAAATAAAAGTCATGAATCACATTTGTCAGCACAAGTAAAGTCAAGGGACCAAAAGTGGAAAAAACTCAATTTAAAAAAGATGCTACTTAACATTTTAACGCGTTAATAGTAACTTTGAAAAGTTGTCATAATTATTCAAGACATTTGTGACAATGTTAAGTTACTCTGAAGACATTAGTTCGGGACAATAAAAGAGACAATGATATGTCATTTGTATAAAATTTTCTATTTCAAAGATATTGGTCGGGACAATGAAAGAGCCAACGACATGCCACTTGTATCAAGATCTCTACTTCGAATGAGGGCTAACTCAAAAGGGAGAAGAATGAAACTTTTGGATTCCAATAGTTACATATAATAATGCTGATGGATTTAATTAACTCGGGGTAACCTGAATTGTTAAACCCGGATAAGAACGCAATATAGATAATAACTAAATAAATGAAACGATGTCGCAAAGGTCGTTGGAGACCGTATATTGTATTAAATGCCTAAATATGCTATTACAGCAGTTTCTTAGGACAAAGTATGTGATAAATGTAGAAGTGTCTTAATGAGACAAGGTGGCCTGGGGGGTTTTTTATACAACCCCCACCCCTAACCGCCACCCCCTAAGACGGGGGGGGGTGGTTGGATCCGCGTTGACCGCGCCTCCTTGACCGGTTCTAGGTCGGCCTCGCTCATGGACGATCTCTCACGGACGACTTCTCCAGGCTGGGTCGGCTGAATGATAGCCAAGGTCCCAAGGGCCAATGCCTCGTGGTGGTTGGATCCGCGTTGACCGCGCCTCCTTGACCGGTTCTAGGTCGGCCTTGCTCATGGACGACCTCTCGCGTCCGACCTCTCCCGGACGACCTCTTCAGGCTGGGTCGGCTGAATGATGGCCGAGGTCCCAAGGCCCGAGGCCTCGTGGTGGTTGGATCCGCGTTGACCGCGCCTCCTTGACCAGTTCTAGGTTGGCTCGCTCATGGACGACCTCTCTGTGGTCGACTCTCCCAAACAACCTCTACATGCTGGGTCGGTTGAATGATGGCCGAGGTCCCAAGGGCCGAGGCCTCGTTGGTCGAGGCTCATAAGGTCGAGGTCCGTGGGTCGGGGCTCCGGGTTTTGATCCGATCGTAATATATCCAGCATGAGTTTCTCACTCTCTTCGTTGGAAAAGTCGACAACGAAAGAGAGTAAATGTCCTGACCCAACCTCCATGCGCAACGTGACCGAGTTCATATGGCCGAGCTCACCATGGCTGAGCCCATTGTGGCCATCATTCAGCCGGGTTGATATAATCCATCAAATGCTAAATTATATAAATAGTCACACTTCTCCCAAAAACTACTAGTTGATCAATATTTACTTTAATGATTAGTTCTTTCCTAAACAATTTCTCACTCCTGTCTCAAAACCCGCAACTACAATATTATTTTAAATTTTAATGACTAATTCTTTCAATCTGCAACTACAATATTATTTTAAGAGAAAATTTCAATTTTGGTCCACTGACTATTGGGGTTGTGTTAATTGCAACACCTGACTTTAAAAAATGTTAATTTAGTACATTGACTATGCGATTTCTATCAATTTGATCACGCCGGCCAAATTACCGACGAATTGTGACAGAAAAATTTAATAGGTCAACTAACGAGGGTATTTTAGTCATTTTACCCATTTTTTCTTTCTTCTCCCATGAGCTTCTCCACTTCCGGTGAGCTTCTCCATTTCCGGCAGTTGTCATTTTTTTGTTTTGGGATACTCCAAAACCGTCAACCTTTCTCTGCCTCTCAGATCACAGAAGCGACGATACCCACCCACCCACCTGCGCCCAACCCTTCTCTGTCTTAAATCCTCTAAAACCCATTCAATATCCCAATATTTACCGCTCCTCCCATCTCAATACCTTACGGAGATGGGCCTACAGTGGGGTGGGCCTGTGGGTTCATCCAGTTGCAACACATGGCAAATGGGCGGTGGGCTTTGTCGACGTCGAAGATTATATCGACTTGCCGGACCTCGCAATATCGGCCCCGGGCAGAAAATTTTGAATATTGCACGTGGTAAACAAAAAACAAGTTCGCTTATTTTCTTAGTAGCTTAGTATAACAGGAATTTGAACTCAAAAACTCCGACTTCTGTTAATCATGTTTTGGTTCTTGTTTCGGCACGCCGACGGGAACAGGGGAGGGATTTTAATTTTGGTCAACAAGTCAATGTCCCAAATTGCAAAGGAACAAGAAAAGACGATTTTGCCCTTTCTAATTCAGTTCAAATGTTGACTTCACATTTTTTGGTCACAATTCGCCGGTAGTTTGGCCGGCGTGACCAAAATTGATAGAAATCGCATAGTCAATGTACTAAATTAACATTTTTTAAAGTCAGGTGTTGCAATTAACACAACCCCAATAGTCAGTGGACCAAAATTGAAATTTTCTCATTATTTTAAATTTTAATGACTAATTCTTTCACTTTTCTCTCTAACGAGTATCTCTTAATTTAATTTAAAACTATGTTTAATCATAATATCACTCCTCTTTCAAAATTTACCATAATTTATATTTTTACCTCTATTTTAATTTAAAATTATGTTTAGCTAAAATATTACCCCTCTTTCTAACTTTTTCCATAATTTTTTACTCAGATTTAGGTGATCATGGAAAATTAAAAATATAAACATAAAAAAAATCAAGATTATTCACTGTCGAACATTTTAATTTGGAAAATATTTTTTACACCCTCTCAAAAGTATGTATAGAGAACTCTTTAATTTTTAGTGGCAAAAAGTCACAACTGTTTCTCACACTCGATGGAAATTAACTCAAAACAAATGGGGGAATTTTCACAATGTTAGCTAATTTCATAATGAATTGAAAAGCACACAAAGTGAGGAGAAACAAGATGAATCTCGGACGTTCATAAATTTTTACTTTTATCAAATCAAATTAATAATTAAAAATTGATAACTAAAATTGATTGGGTGCATCGAAGAGATGCAACCTCCAAAAATTGGCGTATGCCACTATTTGCAGCGTGCACACGGTATTCTTTAGTAAAAGGCGAAAGAATAGTTCGCTTTGTGCCCACTGCGTGGCTGCGTGAATTGTATCGTTCATCTGCTACCTTAATATATAGTATTCCAAAGCTGCTTGAAACCACTACACTTTCGATGTGGGACAAGAGTTCAGTTTTTAGTGCACCTACATTTTTTGCTTCTTTTCTCACTTCCCGATTACAACGATTTAATTGGACGATTTTACTTCATATACAATGACATTTAAGCTTCCATATTAGCAATTGATATAATCGTATCAATTATTTTTGCATAAAAGACAATTGTTATATTGCGGACTGTGGATAATCGTCACATTAAGCAACACTATTGAATATGGCAAATTATGTCTGGACCCGTGTCCACAATGCATTTATGCACACAAGTCTAAAACAACGTCGTTTTGAAGGGAAACGCGTCATTCCATTTAAAAAAGAAAATTAGATTTTGTCTCGCGTTAATAGGGTGATATTGTGATTGTATCATTTATGAATGTACGTTATGGGTTCCTGAATGTACAGGTTATGATTGATGAATGTAAGTTATAAATTATGAACCAGAGCGTCTGACATTATGAACATAAGGTGATAAAGATTAATGGAACATAGAGCTGCTAAAATTGTTGAACATGGACTTCGAAATTATGTTATTACAGTTATCTATGAACATTATGGAATGTCCGGTCTCGGGAATTGAATGGTAAGTTGTGAATTATGAATGTACAGTTATGCAATTAAAATGAAAACAGAGCTCTGAATTAATAACTTACATTTATGTAACACTATGTGAACTTACAATGTATGAATATAGAGTGCTAAATTGTGACCATGGAGTTCGAAAATTATGATTTTTAACAGTTATCTGAATTACTGATTTTACAGTTATTGACATGTATGATGTACAGATTAGGAAATTTGAATGTACAGTTACGGAATTACTGTGTACCGTTATGCAATTATGAATGCTACAGTTATGCGATTATCAATGTACATTTATGCAAATTATGAACACAGAGCTTTCGACATTTATACTTACAGTATGAACCATATAGCTGGTAAAAATTAAAATGAAGATGAGCTTCTAATTGTGAAGATAGAGCTTCGAAATTATGAGTTACAGTGTATTGAATTATGAAGTACAGGTATGGAAGTTGTGAATGTAAGTTAATTGAATTATGAACATAGAGCTCTGACATTATGAACTTAACAATTATGACATATGAGTATAAATTGATGAACAATATAGCTCATATAAGAAGTGGTTGAAATTTAGAATATTAAAAAAATGTGAAAGATAACAGTGCCAGCGGGACGGTCACTGTTACCGTGTCCAGCATGCTGCTGGAACGGGTCCATAGCATAACGTTGATTGAAAGATACTGTTCATTTTTTTTATATATATATATTAATTTTTATTGGTATTCATAGGATTATTAGTTTTTTAGCTGGTGCTAGTTGCGTACGCGCTAATTCGGGCGCTGCCGGTACAGCGCTAGCGGGCGACAAATAAAACCAGTGGTAGATTACAGTTTGACAATTGTAATAAGTGTTTTCTCAATGCATCCAATAGTTCAAAGTATCAAATAGTATACGGGTGTATATAATGATCTTCGATTATATATATGCTATGTATACTAAGCATGTAACACACACATACAACCACACATACCATACATGATCATACTATACGTACTAAGTATAGTACTTATATATATTAATATAAATATATATATATAATCGTATAGTCAAAAAATATATATATTGATAAAAATTAGCAAGACCGAGCTGATCAGGTTAACTCGAACTAAAATCGGACGAGTTAAAACTTTGGTAAGTTAGACGCTAGAGGCAGGTCGACGAGTTAGGCGCTCAGGCGGTAGGTCCCTAGGGGGTACAATCACCACAGTCAGACCGGATTTTGCACAGTTGATTTTTTAGTAGATTTATTCATTTTGGAACTAAGATTATTTATAGTGTATTTTACTCTACTTTTTAGTGTACTATTTAATAATAGTGACGCTCCTTACTACTATAAACTTACAATATAACTAAAAAGTAAACATGAGATTAGAGACTTGGGTAATCTTTAAGTTGACGGAAGTGTGTGTGTACAAGTCACATCATGGGGGGGCAGGGAGCTGCCGAGGAGTTGATTTGGGCGCTCATGATTTACTTCTCCAAACGTTTGTAGACTGGATGGTGTGGGTTACGTACAGTAACTAATAGAGTCTATAGGAAGAGAGGGTGATAGACTTTTATAAATATTCATATTAATCTGCAAATTTCTAAGGCAAGAATAAAACACTTGATAATTTTACTCAGTGTCTGTAAAAAAAAAAAGAATAAAATACTCTTGTGTGGGGTGATTGTGGGTGGATTCTCATATGAACTGTGTTATGCAACGGTAAATACAATGAAAGTAATAAAGAAAACACAGCATTATAGTAGTCTGATGTAATGTAATATTTTATATATTATGTACATTTTAGTCATGCGGACCGCCTTTATCGGTGCCAAAAGATCAAACTAACCAAAACATATTTACAAAAAAAAAATCATTCAAAATACTATCGTGAAGGTCGCAACTTCAAAGTCAAAGTCTAGTTTGCTGCATCCTGTCTGTCTTTCAAAGTTTTTTTAATGGTTAATAAATCCTATGATTATATAAAGGATAGCTCATTTAACATATATATTGAAATTATCAATATCATAGTGCCGGAGAGATGATTACTTCCAGCGCGTGGCCCCATATGGCATGTGCGTGGAAATGATGTTGTAGTGGATAATAGTACTTCGAGAAATTTATAAAATTTGTGTAACCTAATTTTATTATAAAATATAAATAAAAATTATTGTGTATTATTTTTAAGAATAAAGTTCAAAAATTAATCATGAACGTAACTTGAAAATACAATTAGATCACAGAACGAAAAAAAAAAAAAAGTGTAATTAAGCCGAACACCCAAAATGTATGCAATTTCACCTAATAGTAGGTTACCATTCATTTCATCAGTTGTCTGCTTACTTGTTATTAGGTGAAATCGCGTACATTTAGAGTATCCAAGAGCCTAATTGTATTTTTTTTTTCATTTAATGACCTAATTGCATTTTCAAATTATATTCAGTGACCAATTTAGACCTTATTCATGTATTATATTAGACCCCCAATTATTTTAAAATGACGAATCCCTCCCCCAGTTACGGTTTAGTCCGGTTTTGAACTGAAAAAATTAAATAAAATAATTATTAATTTAAACTATTTAAAAAAACAGAAAATATTATTTACAAACACAACAACCATAAAAAGAAAAACAAAAATCACCATTTTTTAAATAATTGACGGAGTAATATTATACATTAATAATTCAAGAAAACATATACTCCGTAATTTTTTTATTTTTTTTTCTAAAAGTAATAATCCTACTTGCCAGTTTAATCGCAGTTGTCTTTATTTTGGTGAGTTGACGACTAGAATCCGGCAATCATAATCCAGTTTTTACTGTGGCTAGATTCCATGAATCTGTTTAAAGATCCTCCAAGCAACCCGGCGGTGGTGATAACGACACCCACTTTCCCACAGCACGCTCTCATCATTATCCTTATCCATCAAATTAAAAACTCCAAAATACACCCACAGATTCAAGAAACGCGCGCCATTCTTCCATGGATCGCCCCAGCAGAGAATCGAGGCGGGATGAGCCCGAAAGTGGCGAGGATTCCAAGAAAAATGAGGAGTCGTCGGAGCCGGAGTGTGTGGAGAGGATTTTCGAGTCGAAAGAGGTGCCTTCGTGCGGAATCAGCTGACTTTTAGGCTTTCTGCGTCAGCTTCGTCTTGGGCGTTCTCTTCACTTTCATAGTCATGAAGCTCAACCTCACCACTGGGATTATCCCTTCCCTCAATGCCTCTGCTGGCTTGCTGGGCTTCTTCTTTATCAAGACTTGGACTAAGTTTTCTTGAGAAATCTGGGGTTCTTGAAGCACCCCTTTACAGGCAAGAAAATCTGTCATTCAGACCTGCGTTGTAGCCTCCTCCGGCATAGCCTTTAGCGGTACGGTAATAAATTTTTAATTTTTTTTTTTTTTTAAAAAAAAAAAACTTATTTCTTGAATTATACCTCATGATATGCGATTGATGTGAAAGCCAGTTGTTTAATTAATTAATATTTAATACCCAATCGACCTTTTAAAATTAATTTTCCGAAATTTCCTTGAAATGTTCCGTGGTGAACTTTCAACGTCTGCAACTTGCAGTAGTCATGGAGAAAGGTATTTAGGCCACGAAGATACTGTGTTTGTTTCACTTTAGATAGTGGGACCCACGTGTAGCAAGCAAAGCCAACCTTCATTTCCTTCCATGTTCATTCTGCTTAGGAATGGACTTTGTAAATTTACAGAATTGCCCTCTAATCCACATGTTTTGACTCGGGGTGTAAATGAGCCTAGCCGCTAAGTCAAAGCTCGGGTCGAGAGTTGAGCCAGCTCATTTCACAACCAAGTTGAACTCGAGCTCAAGCTCAAGGTCGAGCCTACCTATTGTTTATCGAGCTTGAGCTTGGC
>VALG01008939.1:2387-13058 GCA_009835305.1 Ipomoea purpurea | reverse complement strand
GTGTTTTACGTTTGTTTGTCTTTACTCTCTTCTGGACAAGCTCCCAGTCTCCCACATCGGCGATGAAGCAGCCTCTTCCCAGTACATATCGTCCGCCATTGAAGAACAGAACGTCTCTTCGGGGACATCCGATAAAATTGGAACGATACAGAGAAGATTAGCATGGCCCCTGCGCAAGGATGACACGCACAAATCGAGAAATGGTCCAAATTTTTTTCTCCCCCAAATCTCTGCTGCGGATTCCTGCTTCTCCTGTGAAATTTTGCTAAGCTGCTTTTGAATTATGGATTCTCTTAAATTTTTAGGGTTTTCTCTGCTGCGGATTCATGGTTCTCCTGTGAAATTTTGCTAAGCTGCTTTTGAATTATGGATTTCCTTAATTTTTTTAGGGTTTTCCACCTTTCTAACTTGGCCCGCGTTTGGGATTCTGGTGCTTTTCGCTCTTACCGTTTATTTGATAGAGTTGAATGTGCAGCATATAGGTTCTTCATACCTCAAGTCTAATTGAAATACAGAGTGGAAATTTATTGTGCTATTTCTTTGGAGAAGTTTCTGGCTTTTTCTTTCTACTTTGGCTACAATGAACACTGGTTCTATAATTGTGCGTGTCCGTGTTTTGTATTCTGTCATTAGATTGTTTGTAGTTTTTGAAGATGCAATCGAATTCATTTTATGTTGGTAAAACAATGAAATTTCATATATGTTGCAGTGAATTCCAGGTGATATCTCTGATAAGTTTAGTAACGAGAATGAGTAAAATATTGAACTGGGAATGCTGATGCTTCAATAACATTCATAATTATGGGTTGTTGTAGATGTGAAACTTTTATATGTTCTGAGACTTTTAGGATGTGAAACACTTTAAAACATATAATGATTTATGAGTGTAATTGTTTTTCAGCTCTCCTGCAACTGCTGTTCTTGATTTTGTAGCTGAATTGAGGTGGACAACAATGTGTTTAAGGTTTCGACTTCAATTCTCTTGCAAGTAGGACATGAAATGATAGATAGAAGTTCATTCTTCACAACCTGTAGTTAATTCCTTTCAGAAAACAGTTATTCAAGCTGCATGTTTCTGGCATTGATTAGCATACCAAAATGGTTATGGGCTCTGCTAGTGTCTGGGGCTTTGGTCAGGAGGACAAGTATCCTAGTCTTGTTTCTTTTATCCTCTGCAAATTCATTATAAGGTCAATCTTTTCAAACCTCTATGCTTGTACGATTAAAAGGTGTGATTGACATCATTACCATGTGGTTCTGTAATTCTTCTATGTCCAGGGCTGAATGTCCATGATCTAGTATAGAAACTGGGAGGAATATACACTAAAACATCCGTTTAAACACACCCTCTTTTAGATTTGTTCAGAATAAATCATAATTTTGAATTATGAATGCTGATGAATGATATGATGCGCTTGTTGTGGAATATGTGACTTGTAATAGCATGTTGTCTATGTTTTTATCTAAAGCTTTGATTTACGGGAAAATCCCCGGTGAAGTGTGCTTTGGATGAAAACTCGCCTTGTGACCCTAACCGGCAAAGGACCACATAGGGGTAAACTAGCTTAGGTTTGTCCATAGCTTACCGGTTCAAACCAAGAAGGCCAATTTGTATTCCCAAGGGGAAGTCGAAACTTTAGAACCTTGTGGTTACCAAACCCAACTTACCGACCAACTCGGTTGGGGTTGTCCCCCCCCATGTTCATCTAAAGATGAATGCAGATTTCATGTGCTGAAATGTGATTTGTGCATAACAGTCTAATGGATTTAGTGATTCCCACATGTAAGTTCAGTAAAAGCATTTGGTGTACTTATAAATCTGTGGCTTATTATTTTAACATTTTGACAAAAAATTGTCAAGTCTCACAAACGCAAGAATTCTGGCCTTTTCTTCTCTATTTTACCCATCTGTTCTGGCCTGTGGAAGAATCCATAAGGCATGACACAATTTAATACTGATAGAGCACAACTTCCACAACTCCACTCCCCCTCCTCTTGCCCATAAATTGAACTTTGTAATTGTTTGAAGTTTACTGGGAGTAATGATGCTCCTGTCATTGTGATCAAGAAAGTGAGGCATGATGCTATTGAACCTTGCTGCCAGTGAAATTGTTTTTTTTTTTGTTCATGTTCCTGTTCTTTAATGTATGTTGCAGTAAAGTGTTAAGGAAGTATCTTTGATAAATCAATATTTGTAATGTTTGCAGAAGAAATGAAGTATCGTGGCCACTGTATCCATGTTCTTCTACATTCAAGAGTTGCAGAAACAAGTGGAGAGGCTAAGGACCTTGTTGGCAACAAAGTTGATTAGCTGAGTTTAAGATGAGAACAAGAAATGGAAGTCAGAGGCCCATACCATAGCATAGCAGCTGTTTTCAGTGAATCAAGTAGGTGAAACACATATAGTAGTGATTCAGATTTGCATCAAATAAGGGCAGCAATGCCTCATTTACTGATGCTATCTCAAGCTTATAGTCTTACAGAGATGGAGTTTATCCTTAACGGAGCGAGAAAATTATGAAGGAAATGAATTGAGTGTTTTCTTAATTTGCATTATTTTGCTGATTTCTGAAGCTATGGACTCCAGAAATTCTGGTTAATGAGTGAGCATTTAGCTCATACGCCTTCCCTAACTTTTACCATTATGGAAATAGTACTGATTTAACTCTGGGATTGTTGTCACCTAATCAATTATTCCATTTGTTGATCAGATTGTCAGCCATGATCATATGGGATTGTTGTCACCATCTATTCTTGCTTGTCTGTCTTCTATTTCTAATCTACTAATCTTGTTGATGTTTCACCCTTTTCTTAACTGAATAATTACTTCCTTCTTTGTTGGTTTCCCAGAAATGATGACAGATGATGGCCATTGAACTGGGATCCTGAATTCATGCCAAATATGAGATGATGGAGAAAGCTTATGCAAAGAGATTGGTGTCTCCATACTTTTCTCTTCCCTTTGAAGCAAATGTTAATTAGCTGAACTATATTTATTGGAAATAAATAGGGGTCCTAGAAAATAATACTAAAATGTTTACAATCCCCATTTTTTTTTTATTACTAAATTGTAATTTGGTAGAGCTTTTTTATTAGATTTTTTTTATGAATCCATGTCCTTCTACCCATTTTCACTTCAACATATACAAATAATTTTAATAAGCAGTTTTTTTTTTATTCTATTGCAAAATTCATAGATTAAATTATTTAATTTTCTATACTATATTAGGGTTTAAGGAAAATAAATGTTATTATCCGGATGATATTAAAAAGAAATTATATTGTAGATCATGTTTAGTTTTAATATATTGAAGGTATGTTACTCTTTCTCTTCCATTTTATCTGTCTTACTTACTATTCATTAGTCAAACAAACTCTTTCTTCTTTGATTATTTTTTTATTATTTTTACTTATTTTTAAAGTTGATTTTTTTTATTTAATAGTACTCTTTGTGTAGTTTTTAAATATATAAATTTTGTATACTAATACTAAACTTAATATTATTAAAAATAAGTTCAGACAAACCGCGTTACTGAACCAAACACATAAAATGAGAAGATGAGAGTATTTGATAATATTAATGAACCTTCAATACTTACATAATGTACCTTTAAAAAGTGAATATTTAGTATATTAAAATGTACAAAATAAACTGTGGAACATTGTATAATGATTGTATTGAAAACTGGTTTAAATATATGTGGAAAGCATAAATAAATATAATATTTTTTAAGAAATGGAGAAAATAATTATTGTATACACATTACACATTTTGGAATTGATAGATTGAAAATTTTGGACTGGGCTTACATGCCTTAATGGGCCGGTATAAGGAACAATGGTCGGTCTTCAGTTCTTCACTGGTATTCGCCTTTGTCTGTACAGCTCCCACATCGGGCGATGAAGCAGCTCTCTTCCAGTACACATAGTCCGCCATGGATGAGCGACAACGTCCCTTCGGGGACATCCGATAAAATTGGAACGATACAGAGAAGATTAGCATGGCCCCTGCGCAAGGATGACACGCACAAATCGAGAAATGGTCCAAATTTTTTTTCCCCCAAAACTCTGCTGCGGGTTCCTGTGAAATTTTGCTAAGCTGCTTTTGAATTATGGATTTCCTTAAATTTTTAGGGTTTTGCACCTTTCTGACTTGGCCGCGTTTGGGATTCTAGTGCTTTTCGTTCTTACCGTTTATTTGATAGAATTGAATGTGCAACATTAGGTTCTTCATATCTCAATTCTAATTGAAATACAGAGTGGGAATTTATTGTGCTATTTCTTTTGAGAAGTTTCTGGCTTTTTCTTTCTACTTCGCCTACAATGAACACTGGTTCTATAATTGTGCGTCTCTGTGTTTTGTATTCTGCCATTAGATTGTTTGTAGTTTTTGAAGATGCAATCGAATTCATTTTATGTTGGTAAAACAATGAAATTTCATATATGTTGCAGTGAATTCCAGGTGATTTGTCTCTGATAAGTTTAGATATTAAGAATGAGTAAAATATTGAACTGGGAATGCTGATGCTTCAATAACATTCATATGATGATGTATGAGTGTAATTGCTCTATCAGCTTTCCTGCAACTGCTGTTCTTGATTTCATAGCTGAATCGTGGTCAACAATTTTATGTGTTTAAGGTTTCGACTTTCAACATTTCTTGCAAGTAGGACAGGACATGATTATGATAGATAGCAGTACATTCTTCACAGACTGTAGTTTATTTCCTTCCAGAAAACAGTTATTCAAGCCTTATGTTTCTGGTATGGGTTAGCTTACCAAATCTTTTCAAACCTCTATGCTTGTACAAGTAAAGATGTGATTGGCATCTAAATTACCATGTGGTTTCTGTAATTCTTGTGTGTCCAGGGGCTGAATCTCCATGATCTAGTATAGAAAATGGGAAGAATATAAACTTAGCAAAACCTCTTTTAGAATTGTTGTTCAGAATAAATCATAATTTTGAACTATGAATGCTGATAAATGAGCATATAAACTTTCACTTGAACATATACAGTTAATTTTAATAAGCAATTTTTTTTTTTCTATTGCAAAATTCATAGATTAAATTATTTAATTTTCTATACTATATTATGTCAATAAAAATGGAAATTTTGCTTTCGGAAATGGGTTCAAGGAAATAAATTTTATTACTTGGATGATATTAAAAAGACAAATTATATTGTAGATCATGAATAAATGTTTAGCTTTAATATAATGAAGGTATGTTATTTGATAATATACCAAATAATGAACGTTCAGTACTTACATAATGTACCTTTAAAAAGTGAATCTTTAATATATTAACAAGGGAAAATTGCACTTTTTCCCCCTGAGTTATATACTTATAGCCCTTTTCCCCCCTCAATTATTTAGGTAAGTATATTAGCCCCTCAATTATTCTAAAAGTGATGGTTTTTCCCCTTGAAATATTAAATTGACATTTCTACCCTTAAAGTAAAAAATTTTATTTATTTTACTTCTCCAACAAATTATCGCGTATACGTAGGGATGACCACGGTTCAGATCAAACTGAACACAGACACTATAGCAATTGAATTAAAAGTTTCCGGTTATGATTCAGATCTAGAACCGAATATTTGGGATTCTCAATTTATTAAAATTATGGAATTCAAAAAATTGGATCATGAACCGTTGATCGGCGGGTTTTGATCCGGTTCGCGATTTTGAATCCGTCTTTCATTTAAATTTTATTTTTTATTTAAATGTCTAAATTCAACAATAATTGTATTTTATTTTTTTCGTTTGGAACATGAACCTCCCGTTCCGGTTTGCGATTTTAATAACTCTAAATATCGAATTTCGATTCTAAATTGTAATTGGAATATTTCGATTTGGTTGCTATAGTGTTGTTTGGTTTGAACCAAATTATGGTCATAATTTGTTGGAGAAGGAAAATAAATGAAATATTTATTTTAAGGGTAAATATGTCCATTTAACATTTCAGGAGGAAAATAGCCACTTGAATAATTCAGGGGGGAAAAAAGTGCTATAAGTATAACTTTAGGGGGAAGAAGTGCCATTTTCCCTATTAACAATTACAAGATAGACCATAGTATATGGTACAGTGATTGTATTGAAAATTGGTTTAAATATATGTGGACAAACACAAATAAATATAATATATATTTTAGGGAAAAGGTCAAATAAGCCCCTGAACATTATACAAGGTGGCAATTACGCCCTAAATTTTTATAAGAAGCAATTAAACATCAACTTTTGATTTTGGTGCAATTGACCAAAAAACATAATATTTACCTGTAATAGCAGGTAACCTCTTATGTGGATCCTACATGTCATTTTTATTTAAAAATAATAATATTTAATTTAAAAAATTAACAACTTAAAAAAAAAAAAAAAAAAAAAAAAAAACTTACCGTCAAAGGCAGCCATGGCCGGCTGCCATGGCTGCCTTCCTCCTCCTTCGTCTCCAAATCTGGAGATGATGAAGGGTTTTTTTCCCTTATTTGCCTCAGATCTAGAGACGAAGAATGAATGATATTATTTAAAAAAAAAAAAAAAAAAAAAAAAGAGGTTGAAGCTTGGAAAGCAGCATGGGATGCCTTTATATATTTGTTCCTTTTTCTCGGGCTCTTTGCGAGTAAGTTTTTTTTTTTTTTTTGGTGTTCGGTGTTTTCTGTTCGGGTCTACAAAGTGCTGGAGGAGTAGATGTAGAGAAGATGAGAAAGTGTATACTCTTTCAAGTTTACTATCGGCTGAGTTAGTAGGGGGAGATACTAAGTATAACGAAGAAGAGGTGAAAACGGAATTTTACACAAAAGAGAATAGGAGAAGACTCATACAAAAGAATAAGATAAGAGTGGATGAGCCGGCGGGAGGACAGGGAATGGCCAATGAGCGCTGGCTGGTGGGGCCGGCGCGCAAGTTGTGACTCGCAAACATGTTGCACTTGCATGTGGCAGGGTTGTTGAACGTGGCTCCGGCGAGAGAAATATAGGGAGACGGGAAGAGATGGAAAGAGAGTAGTTGTTTGTGTAGAAGCAAACACAGAGAGAGGGTAGTGGAGAAAGGTGAGAATAGAGTGGCCTGGGCGTTCTGTGCGAGTGGAAGCCCGGGCCCCGACAAAGAGAGGAGCGCTGAGATGCACGGGGGGTGGGAGGACTATGTTCTAGTAGAGTGAATACTATACAGTTGATGTTCTTTAAATCATTATGCTATCTGGAATTTTTATTGTAAATATTTTTTTTCTAAGTTTGCGATAGTGTAGTCGAGCATCGAAGTATATGTAGTGGCACTAAATTAGTAGTTTAGAGCGGCGAAATAGTAGTTAAATATGTAGTTTTAGTGGTGGTGGTATATATCTAGCGCAAAGGTCGAACGCCTCTTAGTGTTTCTATAAGTTGTTGCTTTAAAGTTAAGTTGCCTGAATGAGACGTCTCGTCATAGCACGGTTTCCCCTGATGAAATGTTGTGTCTAGCATATGGGTGTGTATGTTATAGCTCGTGTGCCGTTCTGATGAAATGCGCTATATAATGAGCGGAAAATTGAAGAAATGGGACCCGTAAAAAGAATAATTTGATTATTGAACATACGCAGTGAGATTGTCCCGAGTTGTCCAATTGCAATTTAAGTGTAATGTGACAACATTTATGGTACTTGTTCATGTACGGATGTGCCTCTATTGCAATATAAATTGGTGTTCTTATACTCAGAACCAGAAGCGGCTACTGCTTATTGCCTGTTTCTCATCCCCAGAACGTACGAATAGATATCATCTCTATACGTTACCCAAGGAGGTAGAACAAAGCTGTAGGTATACTCCGTTTAATGTGATAAAAAGCTTCCCTTCGAGGTGGAGACAGTGCGAGGTAAGAATATATTAAAGCGACAGAACCGGAACGGGATCATAGATGTATGTCGAGATGGTAGCTGGCGACATAAGAAAAATTGAAATTACCATCACATCGTTGTGAAGGATGTTCCAAATTTTTTATTTCCCAAAGAACTCTACTGCAGGTTGAGTGGGTGGAAGATGTGCCTGTTGAAGGAATACTTGCCTAGTCGGTGCGTTATTGTAGAATATGAATATTCCTTAAGAAAATAGTGTTATTAGGTTTATCAAGACCATTTCAGACGGGTTGAACTCTTTGTTTGGCTGATACTCTTTTTTTTGTATGTCGCTCGCTCGACCGTCTGATATTGGCAGCGGGTTCAAATGTATGGCGAGAATCCATAGTGATGCGGTTGTGAAAGTTGCGAAGGTATGGGGAATTTGAGAACAAATGATGTGATATTCGCAGTACAATGAGCCTGGCGGGGTCGAGAGTATTCGTGTTGTACTCATGTCTTGAGTCAACCTTGGTCATTGAATTGATGGAGTAGATAGTTGTCTATTTTTGTGTTATTGTGTTTAAGTATTTGTGTCGGGGTGTTATCTTATCGTTGGTTGGGTGTTGGCGAGAAGGATGTGTCTGGAAATGTCGCTGTATCAGTTATCAAGCCCAGTACTGTTGTTGGTTTGGTTACGCGCTAGATGATGTAGGCTGTGTTGTGTGATTGACTTCATCTAAAAAGGCATATTGAACATGTAGATGTAAATATTTGTGTTTGAAGCCTTTTATTCAGGGGTAGACAATAGAATGTCCTTTTTCCTGGGTATATTTCTCGGGTAATATGGGGATTAAATTCACAATCATATCTATAGAATTTAAATTGAATGGGTGAGTGCTTTTGTTGGAAGAAATTTGCATTATAGGATACGTGATATGTTCTCTCAATTTTCTGTTATTGTCTAGAAATAAAAAATGAATTTGGTAGCGCGGGTGGAGAGATATTTTGTAGTCCGCATATTATTTGATGGTTTTTTAAACCTCAAGGGGTAGAAGAAAGGTGCAATTCTTTTAATGTTAACTTTGGTTTCTTTGTCATTTGAAATATATCGACATAGATTCACTTTTTGTTAAATTTATGAATATCATTTATTATGTCAGGTATGAAAGTGCATGCTAATTCCTTTGATGCAGAGAGGACTGAAACATCGAATGTGACATTTAGTTTATATTGTTGGGGTAACACTAACGATATTATCATATCATATTGTTGCTAGATGAATATCAGGTACTTGATATTTCTCCCTGTTAGTTATATAGAATTATATTAAATGAGGTATAAAAAACATTTGTACTGGGAAATGTTTTATGTTATAGAATTCAACTTTACAAATTAATATTATTATATGTGGCGGTTGCGCGTGCTGGAAACTCGTGCAGTTGGTATTGTGGAAGTATCAAAAGGGTATGCTGGGCCTGTGAGAGTGATCCATGAGGCTGTTAAGAGCAGAACTTTAAGTGCCTGAGGATGGGGTGGTAGGGAAGGCGATATTAAAAGTATGGATATTATGGAGGTTGTAATTAAGGTTCACATGCCTGGCAAGGCTGAGAAAAGTGATGGATTAGTATTTGGAATCGTCAGGTGGAAAGGGCGATATGATGGTTATGTGAGAGAAAAGAGAAGATATCAGAATGGGTGACAGAGAACCTATTCTTCAAGGGAACGTGTGAAGCAGGGTAGACATATGGAGATAAGTTAGTAGAGGTTCAGGTTTCATACTCGGTTGTATGTTATATCGCGCTATGACGGGACAAAACAGTTTTTCATAGCCAAGGTAAGTCTGATCTTGGTAGTGAAGGTTAGCGGCACTAACCCCAAAGTTTCGGCGTATATATAAATGATGGGAGCAGGGCGCATTCGTTTTACAGATGCAAACGTGCAAACCTGCTGATGCTCCTAGTGCGGGTATAGGATGGGTGGTGATACATGCTTGACCAGATTTAGGAATCTATATTTTAATGACTGAAGAGCAGTGGTACGATGGCAGGCTCTCTCGGATCAACATTAAGATAAAGGACATTGAAACCTAAATCAGTTAGTAGGAAGAGCTAATAAATAGTTTAATTCTGGGAGAATTACGTGTATGAAGCATAGGTTTCTACAGCTGTAACCTTATGGATGATTCTTGAGGTCATTGGGCAAGTAGAGGGTGAGGAAAGGATGAGATCGGGGTAAGTAACTTTAGAAATAAACTGGATAACACTCTTTCAGGACAAAGTAGCAGGCTTATTGGCATTTATGGAGTTATAACCAGATCAGTTTATTTGAAGATTTAATGAAGGCAAAATTTGATTTCTCTGAGGGATATGAAGAATCATATGGAACGGTTCTTCGTCGGCAGGCAGAAATGCTAATAGACCCAAGGTTTTTTCTATACCATTCTCTTGAAATTCATTGTCCACATAGTCTGCATACTAGCATATTTCTTGAAAATGTGATTAAGTTTCAGTAACACCTTTTATTGCATTTAAACACTTTTTCTAAATATTGTTGTAGCCGAGTGTGCACAGCTCATGAGGAAACTACACAAGTAAGTGAACAAGCCAGTAGCCAGGAAGGCTGATTATCGAAAATGTGTTTTGAATTCTTATTGCTAGCTCTCCAGGTACACTCTGAAATCATTTGATGCACTGAATTGTTTAAGTTGTTGGAATCAGTCGGGAAGAATATTAAACTTTTACGCAAGTATACCTCTTTTTAGAATTGGTTGATTTCAGAATGGGAATACATATATTTTTTTAAATATACTTGATTCATTGGACTGATATCTAAAACTTGATCTAGACTCTAGCGAGCAT
>VALG01008938.1:0-12282 GCA_009835305.1 Ipomoea purpurea | reverse complement strand
TTTTTTTTTTTTTTAAAATCATGTGTGATGTGTCTCTAAAATCTAACTCTAATGTGACTATGTTAATAACTTGATTGCTATCTACTTAAAACACTTATTCATAAGAAAATAACATTAATTCGTTCATCACAACATGACAACAATGACACCAATAGGGGTAAGTATAATTACCGAAAAACGATAATTTCGGTTAACGGTTATAAGGCAAAAAAAAATTGATTACTCGACTATTCGGTTATTTATCAGTTATGAAGGTGTAATAACCGCGGTCACCGAATAACCGACACTATTATTTATATATTATATATTAACATATATAGTATATATATATATATATATATATATATTTTATTATATATATATATATATATTATATATATTAATATATAAAAAAAAAAAAAAAAAAGGCGGGCTAGCCCGTCAGCCCGCGGGCTAGGCGGGGCGGGCAAAAAAGCCTATTTTTAAAACGGGCTTCAAAAACATGAGCCCACCCCGCGTCCTTTTGGCGGGCAGGGCGGGAAAGCCCGGCGGGTTAAGCCCATTTTGACGGCTCTATAATAATAGGCCCACTACATAAATAATTCCATCATCATCTAAAATATTCAATATTCATTAAACCAAACATGAAAAATATCTGTGACACTATTGGGGATTGGAAGGTAAGATTGTGCCAAATGTTCATTGTATAATACCAAAGAGTGCATAGTATCCCATACATGATCCCCACACATAGCACATGTTGGATCAATCTCCATTGTTATTTATTGACTTATATATTTAGATAAACAAAATTCTGTATATAATAAGAGATTAAAATCTCTCGTCCTCTCCATAGCGATCAAGGTTTTGTCCAACTGTTAAATGTATTGGAGGTTATAACTTTTGATCATGAATTATATAACTTAATCACATCTTCCAATCAACCTTAGGATGCCTTTGTCCTCATCCATGGTGACCCAACAGGATGCTTGAATTTAAGCTTTTATGTTATGTTGTATCCAAATGTTAAAATTTTGAGTTCAAAACCCTTAGTTATGAACTATGTAACTTAGCGGACTCCTTTGTCCTCATCCATGACCATCTAGGATAACTGCGACTGATTTCAAGTTTCAATATTTTTTAATCAATAAACACTAGTTGAAAATAATATCTTTCAATATTTTTTAATCAATAAACACTAGTTGAAAATAATTATCTTATTTCGAACTCACAATCTTCCAAATAGAAGTCCAACCCGGGTACCATTAGACCACATAGTCCTGGTAAAATAACATCTTATTTAATTGTCAAGAATTTTAAAGTCGGAATCTTTAATAATGAATTATGTAATTTAATTATTGTATATTAACATCTTACCAAAAAAAATGGAAATTAATCATTAATTTTTTTGGGGTCAAATTTGAGGGATATATAGTACATTATTTACAGAATTACATAAAATATTTTTCATATAAATCTATGATTTTGTCAACCTTGCACAGTAAATACTTTATAATTTTCTTTAAAATGGAAATTGATGATTCACTTTTTTTTTTTTAAATAAGAAAATAAAATCAAGCATTTAAAGAGGTAAATCTTGAGGATTTAGTACATTTATGAAATACGATTATTGATTTGCTCATTACGTAGACTCACTTAGCAAGTGCACTCAATTATGTGATTTTTAACACCGGATTGGATGACCAAATAAAATCAAAAATAGCAAGAAGTCCCTCACTTCCCAAATAATTTCATTTCATACTACCTCAAATGATCCCCATAACCCCACCATACAAACATAGTAAATGTCAAATTCCTACACACACACAATTTGTAAAATACGATTGTTGATTTGCTGTTACGGAGACTCACTTACCAAGTCATGCTCAATTAGGTGATTTCAACACAAAATTGGGTAACCAAATAAAATAAAAATAGCAAGAAGTCTCCTCACTTCTCAAATAATTTCATTTTCATACTACCTTAAATGATCCCCGTAACCCATCATACAAACACAGTTAAATGTCACATTCCTACACATACACACACAATTTATAAAATACGATTGTTGATTGCTGTTACGTAGACTCACTTAGCAAGACGCTCAATTAGGTATTTTCAACACAAAATTGGTAACCAAATAAACCTAAAAATAGCAAGAAGTCCCCTCACTTTCCAAATAATTTCATTTTCATACTACCTCAAATGATCCGCCGCAACCCACCATACAAACGCATTTAAATGTCAAATTTGATTTGCTCTTACATAAACTCACTTAACAAGAAGTCCCCTCACTTCTCAAATAATTTCATTTTCACACACACATACATAGTTACATACACAGAGGATTCTCATTAATTTACGAGCTATTATATCAAAGTCGAGATTTATTAGTATACACCCTTAAACAATATTATTATGAATTTCTTGACATCCTCCCAAATGCTCTGTCGGGTTAGAGTGTGAGACTCTTAGGGTTGTGGTTCAACCTTTGAAAGAATGAATTTCTTGGTTTACAAAATAAATAAATAAATAAATAAAAGTGATATTTTTTTATCCCATTGAGCTTATGATATTTTCACATTACCATTTTTATTCCATCAAAATCAAAAATGTTCTTAATCTGATAGCTTCATATCATTAATTTCTCAAGGATCCTATGTCCTACAGGTTCTATACTATGTTTCTCTCTCTCTCTTTCTCTATGTATACACTGAAATATGTGTATATATACATGCATGTTTGTGCTCACATACACACAATATATGATATAATATCTGGAGTTGGACCTGAAGTAGCAGATCTAGGGTTTTCACGGAGCAGAGCTGGTGTGAATTTGATTTTGTTTATTTTTATTTTTATTTTTTGCAATGAAGTGATAATTGCTTTCGCGTATATGCATTGTAATTGCGGTGTTATTCGTGTTTTCCCCCGTCAAGTGTTCATTTTCCCGGAGCTAAGCTGGTTTAGTGGGTTTTTTGGTGTGTGTGTGTAGTGTTAGGGTGGTTTGAATTGCGTGATTGATGTGGGAGTGGCGGAGTTGTGATGTGTGTGTGTGTGATCTGTAGGTTTTGAGACTGGAGATTGGAAAAGTGGGTGCGAAAATGAGCGAAGGCCAGCGGTTTCAGCTGGGGACAATTGGGGCACTCAGCTTGTCGGTGGTATCTTCTGTCTCTATTGTGATTTGCAACAAGGCCCTTATCAGCACACTTGGTTTCACATTTGGTGAGTTTCTTGTATTTGCCACTTTATGATGAATGCAATAGTTTTGTTTTTGACTAGTAAATAGTTCTTGGCTTCTTGCCAATGAGAATGGATATGTAGATATTTCTGCCACCAAAACATGTTATTTTTGTTTTCATGAAACTTGCTTCATTCGATTTTATGTATGTCGTCTTTTGGTGTGTTTTCAGAAATAATTTGGAGGCATTAAAATAATGGTTTGATTCAGAAATGTGATAGTTCTGACATTTTTAATTTGAGGATTGTGGAATCCCATTTTCTTGGGGGATCTTGTGGGTTTTTAGATAAATTTCAAATGATCAGCCAGAAAAGAGCTTAGGATGTTTAAAATTAACTTGAATTTGCCTAAGTTTTCTCCTAATATCTTATCTTATTTTCTCAGCTACAACTTTGACGAGTTGGCATCTTCTGGTTACATTTTGTTCCCTTCATGTGGCATTATGGATGAAATTGTTTGAGCACAAGCCTTTTGATCCACGAGCTGTCATGGGGTTTGGAATACTGAATGGGACTTCCATTGGCCTTCTTAATCTAAGTCTGGGGTTCAATTCTGTTGGCTTTTATCAGGTAAATTATTTCTTTCTTTATTTCTGTCTTGCTAGAATGGTTTCATATTTCAACAGTTTACTGAATTGCATAGGTACTAGATTTCAAAATGTCTAGGAATGATGTTTCTAGCAATCACATGCTATTTCATAGAGTCTAGTTCTCTTCTCTCTGGAAAGATATGACTGAGTGGTTGCTTTATTTTCTTGCGAGCAATGGCTGCCAAATAGGCATATTTTATAATTTTGATTCATATATCCTTAGTTTTCCTTAATGATTTTTTAAGCCCCCCACCCCCATTAGGTGTATACTAGCCCTTCATTTCTGCAATGGTAATGCATCTAGACTTGATTTTTTTTTTTTTTTTAATTTATTAAAAATGTAGTTTGTCTGACTTCTTCCTCACATGGATTAACATTGTAGATGACAAAATTGGCAATCATCCCTTGTACAGTTCTTTTGGAGACTCTATTCTTCAGGAAAAAGTTCAGGTGGAGTCTTTTATTAATATTTTTTCTTTCTTTTATTTTGGCACATCAAATTGGGGGTGGGGGTAGGGTTATCGGGACTCAACCCTAGGTCTACTACTACTAAACCCTAAACCGCTATATTTTTTCTTTATAGAATCACGTATGTATTTTATGAAATTGCTTGTATATACTTGGACACATCTGATCTAATCTTTGTTCATTCAGTAAAAGCTAGCCTATTAATACTTTCTGGACTATGATTTGCAGTAGGAAGGTCCATTGCACTGGTTGTCCTTCTCTTAGGTGTTGGAATTGCAACAGTGACTGATCTACAGCTCAACTTGCTGGGTTCTATTTTATCTCTGCTTGCAATTGTTACGACGTGCATTGCACAGATTGTATCCTCAGGAGGAGTGGCTTTCATTTAATTTGCTTGTTTTTTTGCATCCCTGCTATTTCTCTATCTAGCATATGATATTTTGCAGAAATTAGAAGCTGAGAAATGTTACTTTTGTTTCCTGCCTCTTATTTGGGTTATCTTAACCCATCTCACTCAGATGACTAATACCATCCAGAAGAAGTTCAAGGTTTCATCTACACAGCTTCTGTATCAATCTTGCCCATATCAAGCAATTACACTGTTCGTAACTGGACCCTTTTTAGATGGACTTTTGACAAATAAAAATGTATTTGCTTTCAACTACACACCGAAAGTGCTGGTGAGGATTAATCCATTCTCCCTTGTTTGTTAATTACTGTAAAACCCATTAACTCTTAGCTTTCATGCAGGCATTCATTGTTCTATCATGCTTAATATCAGTTTCTGTGAACTTTAGTACTTTTCTGTAATTGGCAAGACATCTCCTGTCACTACCAAGTCTTAGGATCATCTGAAAACATGCCTTGTTTAGCCTTTGGATATGTTCTCCTTCGTGACCCTTTCAGCTGGCGAAACATTCTAGGGATCTTTATTGCATTGGTTGGAATGATACTCTATTCATATTATTGCACAGTTGAGAACCAGCAAAAGACTAGTGAAGCTTCAGTGCAGGCGTCTCAGGTACTTAACTATTTGCATTTTTCTCCATCATATAGCCTATGGCTAGTGTGTTTCCAACATATAACAAGTATCCGATTTGGGGCAAATTATACCGTGCACCAGGGTGCACATTGCATTGTGCGCCCTAAAAGTTTTATGTGTATTATGTTAGATTATGGCCCTGTTTGGTAAAAAGTTGGCCTATAGGCCAATTTTAACTTATTTGACCACTATTAATTGTTTGATTTAGTTAAAATATCAATATAAATGTTTGGTTAATTAGCTTTTTGCAACTCTAAAATGCTAAAATTCAAAAAGTTACTCCAAGCAACTTTTTCAATTAGCTTTTAAGAAAAGAAATTATACCAAACAGCTATCTGCTAACAGCTAGTTTACCAAACACTTTTCTACAATCAGCCAATGTTATCAACTACTTATACCCTCTAATTAACAGAATCAGTTAACAACTAACAGCTATCAGCTAACAGCCATTTTACCAAACAGGACCTATGTGTATTATGTTAGGAGTTTATGTGTGTTCTACTGTACCAATTATGTACATACGAAACAGGGGACTTTTAGGGCGCATAATGCATTGTGCGCCCTGGTGCACGATATAACAATTGCCAATTAGGTAGGGTTTTGGTGTATGTATAAAATATATGAATTATGAACGAAATTGCTATTCCATGCATTCACTGCCTGTAGTTGAATTATGTCGAGTAAAACTGACTGTGATAATCATGTGCAATTGAAGGCTAAGGAAAGTGAATCCGATCCCCTGATAAGTGCTGAAAAAGGAGGTAGTCATTTAGTGGAGAGTGGTATCGCCAAATCATCCCCGGGGTGGAGTTCAAACAAAGACTTGCAGGCATAAAGCCAGCCGCTTCAAATTATTATTCATTGGCTGCCCTCCTCACCTCATTTCAGAGTTGGAGACTGTTACGACGAGGATGAAGATGTTGCTGCCAAGCCATGGTTTCCTTTAGCCATTATGGTGGGCATTCGGGGAAAAATTACTTTCTATTTTGCAGTCATTAGAGCTAAAGAATATGCCTCCACAGAGCAAGTTTTGTTATCTAATCTAAAAGACATGTACGAGGATGCAAAATATATTCCCCAGGGGAGAACAACATCTGTTGTCCCGGGAACAGATATATATTAGTATAACAAAACACAGATTTTGTCTTGACTCACTTTGTTCATACGAATTGGAGTGAATAAGGATGTTGGTATTGGTTTAATTATCAGCGTTTCCCACTCCGTACTTCACCTCTATGCCATGCTTCATGCATCTATCATCCATGAAATATTCAAAGCTTTAGTGATTTTAAACGATTCATAATTACTTACTTGTGTCCACTCTAATTTCTTCCAACTTTTAATCTCTATTTTTTTATAAAAAAATTCTTTTAGTCTAAAATATTTTTAAATACAATGGGGTGAGATTTTGTGAAATTTGTAAAAGTTGAGAGTATTTTGGATATTTAATTAAAGTATAAGTTTTGGTGTGTGTGTGTGTGTGTTTTAACTATTATAATTTGGAAGGATAAAAATTGAGTAAAACTTGGGATATTTATTTTTTAAATAAAAAGGAGGGGATGAGAAGCTAAATAGAAGAACTAGCAACAATTTTCGCTTTGAAAAATACCTTGAACGTCTTCGTACTTGTAAGATAATTCTTCTGCATCGAAGGGAGGGGGTGACTAGACCAGTTCATCGGACGGGTTTGGGCGGCTCAATTTTGTGAATCTTCTACCCGTTCGATTTTTGGCTTGTAATATTTCTACTCAATTCGTTTACTTAAGTATTAATCACATCAGATATTAATTACTCGGGTTTCGATCAGTTTTTTGTCTCTTTTCAGTTTTGTTCGGATTAAAATAAAAATTAAAAACTTCAAACTAAACTAGTTAAACCTTACAGTTTAGTGAACTAAACATTACAAGTTATATAATACAAATTACATGTTGCAACTTAAAACTTTAAAAGTTCAAATAAAAAAATTAAAATACAAATTTAGAAATATATAAAATTACATTTTTCAAAATTAGATTGTCCAACTCCAACCCAAGTCTCCAACACTCCAAATTACAAGTTTACAACTTCAATATCAGCAACTCAGGCACTCAACTTTCATCATCTTCTTGCTCAAAGTTAAAATCATTAGCCAATTACAAAGTACAAACACAAGCTAAATAAATGTATTATAGGAACTTGGAACCACACTATCACAGTCGTGCCAAGAAAGGAAAAAGACTCAGATTACTATTTTTTCATATCAAGGTAGGATTGGGTGCAAATTGATACTTGAGTTTTGGAATAGACCCAAAGTCCTTTTATTCAGACAAAAATGGTGGAAGTATCATCATAGCCATTGACAACAACTAGAGTTAGTATTTCGTAAAGTTGTAAAGTAGTAAAACTAGTAATGACTAATGAGTAAAAAAAAAATGAAGGGAGAGTGATATACTAGATCAAATGACTATAAGACCTATGCGCTCATGATTCAATGAATCAAGGCAAAAGGCTTAAACATTTACTAAACTGATATTGATACATATTTTTTACTCAAGGAAGTCAAGGGCCTCATAGAATTGATAGAAAGTGTTGAAAGTATCACGTTGAGCAACCTCTCCTCAGCCTTATTAAGGCAGTGTCTTCTTGAGGAGAGGAGTAGTTTTCCTTTGGCAGACTTTGCATTTATTATGTTTCTTCCCAATGTTCATTCTTTAGCATATATATAGTTTGTAATATGATTTTCCTTGTAAGTATGTAAGAAATAGAAAGTACTTTCAGTTCTTCAAATCTTTCAACATGGTATAGAGCCACATTTTTTAGGCATGATATTTACCTGAGAATACTCTAGTTTCATACTCTATACGCCGTTCATCTATCAATCTTCAAGAAAACCATTGCTTTTTCTTGAGCTACATTGACGATCTAGTGCAGCAAACCTTTGAAGAAATCTCCGGCGACCCTGGCCATCATTTTCCGACCATCAGAATCCTCTGCACGCGCCACCACATAGCCTGCCTTCCGACGCCACGCGCCGACGCGTGAGCCCACCTCCGGCGACATTTTCCAGCCAAACTTTCCAGATTGTCTTATCTCCTTGCTGCGACCCTACCCTGGTTTTTTCACATTTTTCTAATCACTATGGCATATGAAGAAATCAATAACAGTGTCCAGAATACTCTTCTCCCAATTCAACCTAAAATCTATGTTCAAAATCTCTCTGGGAGTTTAACTATCACTAGTGAGAAACTTAATGGGTCCCAACATTATAAGGATTAGGCATCAGCTGTGGAGCTATGGTTTATGGGTCAAGGAGTGGTTGGTCACCTAACTACCACAACAGACGAAATTCAACATGAAAGGAATATTTGGGAGAGACTTGAAGCCCAACTATGCAGTTTATTATGGTAGTTCCTTGCTCCTGATTTGATCCCCATGTTTAGACCATTCAAAACATGTTTCTCAGTGTGGAAACAAGCTCAATCTCTTTATACGAATGACATGACATCTCTCGCTTTTACTTCATTGTAAGTGAGATACTAAATATCATCAAGAAATCAGAAATGTCCATGAAAAATTTTTGGGGAAAATTCAATAACTCACGGCTGAATTCAATAAACTCATGCCCATTGGAGGATCACCCAGAGAGAAACTTACTCAACATTACAAGTTCTTTGTCGTTCTTACACTTGCCAAGCTTGAACCAGAATTTGAGCAAGTTCGAAATAGTATACTCGGTGATGGAGCAGTTCCAAGCACTAAGGAAATGTTCAAAGACTTCTTCAAGTCTCCTCTATTAAAGGAAATACATCAACATCAACCATTGTTGATCATTCTGCTCTTACTACTCGAAGTGATCATGGTCAAAATAGAGGAAGAGGTCGAGGTGGATGACGAAATTCTACTCGTTTTTTGTGATTTTTGCAACAAACAATGCCACACTCGTGAGGTTTGCTGGAAACTTCATGGAAAATCAACAATCATTAATATAGTTCAATATAGGAATTCGAATACTGAGGACTCAAATACACAGGTTATTTCAAAAGCTGAGTATGCAGAATTCTTGCAATTAAAGACTACCAAGACAACCATTTCTCCTAACATCTCTCATACTACTCTTGCTTCACAATCAAACTCTGTTTGGATTTTGGACTCGGGGCCACCGATCACATATCTAGTAATCCCTCCTAGGGGTGTGCAAATTTCGAATAATTTTCGATTAACCGACCTAACCGACAAAGTTCGGTTAACTGTTTTCGAACCGAACTTTTTCGGTTCGGTTAATGGTTAAATAAATTTTAAAATTTCGGTTAACGGTTAATTCGGTTCGAAAGGTTGATTAACCGAATAACCAAATGATTAACTGAAGTTTTTTTAATATATATATATACATATACTATAGTATATATAATATATATATAGTGATAGTAACCTATATACGTATATATATATAGGTTATATACTGTACTATACTACCTATATATATATATATATATATCGTAATACTATTGAAGTTATGGATGTTTTGGAGTGTATAATCATGTTTTTATAGTAATTTTTATCAGATTTATTATGATATCGTATTTTATGTTTAATTGGATTTATTAGTTAGGTGTTATCTTTTTATAATTTTAAATTTTAGCTTTAAAAAGTTCGGTTAACCGAAAAAAATTCGGTTCGTGAATTCGGTAGAGCAAACTTCGGTTCGGTTAACGGTTAAAGAAAAAAAAAATTCGGTTAATTCGGTTCGATTACCGATTTGAACACCTAATCCCTCCTTTGTCTCCCAAATAGATTTCTCAGATTCTCTCCCATATGTTACCTTGGTGATGGATCAAAGGAAAAGCTAAAGGAATTAGAAAAGTCACTATCCATTCCTTCTCTTTAGATCATGTTCTTTCACATTCCCGGTTGCCCTTTCAACTTGATTCAATCCATTGGCTTACTCGAGTATCTAATTGCTTGGTTACCTTTTCTTCTGATTCTGTGGTTATTTTAGGACCGACAGACGAGGGAGGACGATTGGTAGGGGTATGAAATCAAAAGGACTCTACCATCTCTATGTTCCACCAATACCAACATAGCTTGCATGACTACTCTTTCAGCTTCTCCTCATATTATCAACTAGGGCACCCAAACATCAATAGATTAAGACAACTTGTTCATATTTGCCCTATTTAAAAGAATAGAATGTGAAGTCTGTCAACTTGGGAAACACTCGAGGTCCTCATATCCTAGTAAGAGTGAATATGAGGGCTAATTACACCATTTCTTTAGTTCACTCCGACTGTTTGGGACCCATGTCGTCGTTTCCAACCACACTGGGGTTCTTATATTTTGTTGTCTGACATTGATGGATTTTTCTCGGTATAGTTGGGTCTTTCTAATGAAAATCTTTTTGAACTAGTTGATGCTGTTAAACACAATTCTATAATCGAAATCACCAAATCAATTTTGGAGTTTCTTTCAAAGTCCTACGCAGTGATAATGCTAAAGAATATTTTGAGACTCTTTCACTTTTTTTCTTTTCCTCACATGGACATACTGCATGAATCTTCATGTGCTAGAACCCATCAAGCAAAATGTAGTTCTGAATGGAAAATTCGCCATCTTGTTGACACAGCCCCGCACTTTGTCATTCACCACAAGGTTCCTAATTTTTTTTTTTTGGTGGGGTGGGGGGGGGGAGGGGGAGGGGGGTAAGCGGGGTGCTACTTCATTCATGCTATCTCATAAAATCGAATGCCTCTCTTTTGCCTTGCAAGGGAAAATTCCTCTTAATCTTTTACTCCGACATGAACCTCTCTACAAGCTTTTATTATGGGTTTTTGGGTGTGACCTGCTTTGTCCATGATTCCTCACCATAAAATAATTCGGAGTAGTATTTTTCTTATTGTGTTTATGCAAGCTTCTAAATTCATGTTTTGTTGATTTTTAGTTTTTACAACTTTTATACTCCCTATTTTACCTTTATCAAGACAAAGGACTTCCAAAGTGTCGGTCTCAATAGTATTTGATAAACATGAGAATTATTATCTATCTTTATATAGAATTTATATTCTCATGTATAGTCTGACCTTATTTAATACATCTGTATCACATTACATCCTTGTAATTCTATATTACACTATGAAAAATATTTTTCTATTCTTGAATATTTAATTGATGCTAAAATATTTTATTTTCAATTACATGAAATTGTTGTGTAAACCATTCTATATACAAGTATATGTAAACCATTCTAGATCATCAATGTCAAAAATATGTACAATATCATCCAAATAAAATTTTGCAATGAAAAACAAATATGGAAAAAATGTCAGCTAAATGTCTCTTACTGATAGCATAATAATGTACACAATCGTGTCAATAAATGTTATTTTATTGACCGCATTTCATTTTTTGTCACCAATTAAATGTATTAATGACACAGGCATAATTGTATGAAAAACGTCAGTAATGACACATTTGGCTGACGAAATATTCTACTTCGTCACAAACTAGATTACCGACGTTTTTTGTTAATATTACAGTTGCAAAAATATGTATTCAAGAGCCATATCAGACATGCAAAAACGTCTAATATTTCGTGACGAAAAATTAACTTCGTCAGTAATACATTTCCATACGCCGCTAACCCGAAGGTCTGGGTGGAGTTTTTATTTCGTCAGTAAAGACATTTAGCGAAGTATTTTTTATTTTTATCGACATTTAAAAAACGTCACTAAACGACAGATTTCTTGTTGTGCCGGGACGTGACAAACTTGATGCCAAGGCAATAAAATGTGTGTCATTGAGTACCCCTCGCCTACAAAAAGCCTTTATTAGGTGGTATTGTCCTAAAACACATCATTTCTATACATCCTTTGAGTCACATTTTTTTGAAACTACGCCCCTTTTTCTTTCACTTCAGTTGAGGAATCTGACTTCTTGGAGAAACCAATTGAAGCCACAGAAATCTCCTTTCCCTACTTTCCAAAACATGTA
>VALG01008927.1:0-11201 GCA_009835305.1 Ipomoea purpurea | reverse complement strand
TCAAATTAATTTTTTGTCAAAAGTTAAAAAGACCTATTTAACCTTTTCTCATAATTTAATATATTTCATTTAACTATCCAACAATAGATAATCAATAAATGGACAAGAGAACTAGTCATATAGCTTAAGGACAATATAGTAGTATGCAATTCAAATGACCAAAAAGGGCAAAAACTCTTCTGTATATTGCAATCTGGAAGAAGGATTAGGTATTTTGACATATTTTCTATAATTTTTAGACAATTCATTTTGGCTTTTATTATTATTGCTGCTGCTGCGTTGTAAAAAGTCACGACAGAACCTCGTCACCTCCCCACCAACTGTTAGCCAAAAGTGTTGGTAGAACCCAGGCCCAAACCCATCAAGCCCTAACACTTTATCGGGATGCATTGCCGAATACTGCTTTACGTACCTCTTCCATACTGACCGGTAGTTCCAAACTAGCATTATCCCTGGCTGTCACATAAGCTCCAATACATGCAAACACACACACATATATACATGGGAAAAGCTATGACGCCAATCGGCACATGTCGATCTCATTGTACATACTCAAAGACAAAGACGGTGGGATAATGTTGACTTTATATTTGGAACAAATTCGAAGTCTTAATCATTCACTTTAAGATGAAATTTTAATTTTGGTCATATGACTATATGGGTCTCGTTAATTTTAGTCACTTAACTTTCAAAAGTGTGAATTTAGTACCTTAACTATGCAATTTTTGTCAATTTTGATCACTCCGGCTAAATTCCCGGCCAAATTTCACCAGAAAATTTTAATAATTTAAAATAATGACGATATTTTGGTCGTTTCACGCATCTTTTCTTCTTCTCCGGCGATCGAGTCATCCCTTTCTCTCTCGTTTCCGGCGTTCTTTCTTCCTATAAACCCTATCTTTAATATCATCAATCCTCCTTTCTTCATTGTCTTAGTTCATTTGCATTTGCCAGAAACGAGAGAGGAAGGGATGGACTCGCCTAGGAAGAAGAAAAGAGACGTGAAATGATCAAAATACCCTCATTATTTTAACAATTAAAATTTTTCGACGGAATTTGCATTGACACTTTTAAAACTGAGAGACTGAAATTAAACAAGATCCTTAAGTCATAAGACCAAAATTGAAAATTTCCCTTTTACTTTAACTTGGTATGGTATTGAAATAAGAGTCATAAATCTCAATTTATATAATATATATATATTATATATATATATATATATATAATATATATATATATATATATGGTCAGGTTCCTGTTGAGTAGGTCTTCCCGTAGGTGGTCATGCGGCATACACATTAGGTACGCATAAATGCACCAACAGTGTTCGGAAATACACTATATGTGTGGTGTATTTTTTTTTTGTGGTGCATTTTTTGGCATTTCATTCTGGTGTATTTTCGAACACTGTATGGTGCATTTATGCATACCTAATGGTGTATGCCGCACTGACCGCACGGGAAGACTTGACCTCATAGGAACCAAAATCTATATTATATATATATATATATATATAATATATATATATATTATATAATATATATATATATATATATATGAAAGATCATATAAGAACTCGTTTTACAATTAACACTAAAAACTAATCTCAGCCATCTATTTAGTTTAGATCTAATGGTTCTAAACTAATGAAGGAAAAAAAATTGAGTGGCATTTTTATAAATTTCTTCAACTTTAAAAGTAGATGAAATTTTTTTGAAAGTACACAAGAATGGAATAATCCTGACCCGTGTGCCTGCACTGACCTACTTGAAATTGGGAACAGTCGGGGATAAATGTAGTGTTGTAATTACCATATCAAATAAAATTAAAAAAAAAAAAAATGATATGCACTCAAAGAAACCTTCAACTTAAACTTTGGTGTCATCTGTTGTTCCAGTGATATACTGGGCATATAAATATGCAGTTATGAGTGAATTGATTAGTAGCACAAACCCTTTGTATCATATAAAAACTGTGAACTGAAGGTTCCTGAGGTATATATATATATGTCTCTAGGCCAGGCATACACTATACCATATAATATATATCATCAATAAAAGAATTGCTCTGATCTGTCTCCCCATCTACAAATCTCACCGCTTATATGAAGGTTAGGTTCCAGGACACTGCAATCTAGCGGCCGCCTTCCTCGCTCAAGCCAAGGAGCATACTTGTCTGGAAAAAGACGAGTTCATCGACTGTTAGCATGTGTACTAGTCACAGCTAAACGAGCCAAGTAAAAAAACCAAGAAATTCGTTCCACAATAATTTGTGTAGAATTCTCTGCTAGTGAGAGTTAATACCTCCAATAGTCCTCCGAGTATTAGGGATTTACCAATTGTGGTCCTCCGAATTTTAAATGACCTCCAATGGTCCTCCATGTTTTAAAAAAAAACCACTCCTGGTCCTTTTAGGACGTCTCGTGGTTATTTTTTAAAACATGGAGGACCATTGGAGGTCATTTAAAACTCGGAGGACCACAGTTGGTAAATCCTAATACTCGGAGGACCATTGGAGGTATTAACTCTGCTAGTGAGATTCAGTGCAGACAAGAAGATCTGAGTGTATTTACCTTGTCTGGAAGTAGCACAGCATACGCGACTATCGTCTATATAGGTTGTTTGAAGGCCCATCATCCATGATCCTACTGATGTATCTTCATAAGCATAAGCCTTCAATGATGCACTGTGTAAAAGCAAAATGTGAAACTGAGAAAACTATTACGGAGTATTGGATTTGATTATTATGCCTGGAATTGAACGAAGAGAAAAGGTATCTGAAAACTCACTGTTCTCCATTTTTCAGAAAACTAGAAAATGCTCCTGTTAATATACAGGCCCTAAATCTACATTCTTAACATTTGACTTTCAACTCATGTTAATGACTATTCATAATATACGACAAATTTCTTTTAAGCAGTCAGTTAAAAATGAAAAAAAAAAAAAAAACAAAAAACAAAAAAGGTAAAATCACAATAATAAAACATTCAATGAGTAATAATCGGTGTTCAAACTTTACAGTGCCTGTTGTACTTTCTTCTTATTGATATCCTCCATTACAAATGTAGTCATACAAAAGGAAAACTATTATCAAGAGTCACACCACGAACAAGTTGAAAACTCATGTCAAGCACAAAATAAATAAATAAATAAAACAAAAGATATGTGAATAGTCATACAATAGTAGAAGATGTCAATAAATGGTTTCCAAATTTAAGATGATCACACTACAAATGAACCAATTCCACTTTTGATCCCTCAAGTAGTCAAGTATATTGGAAGTTGGCATTTTTCACCTCTCCCATCAACTTCAAGATTGTATAGGGCATGGTTCACTAACTTTCATGAACACAAACAAGACGGTGTTTGTCATCCCATTACTTTTCCTTATAAGTGGATGGAAAACTAACAGGAAGATCAATGCCATTGCCATGTGTTATGTGCTCCCGTCATGGGCAAGAAACATAAAGGAAAAAGAAAGAAAGAATAATAGTTGGAAAAGGAAAAGAAGAAGACACTGGGTTTGCTTGAGACCCAAAACTCCCTTAGACCTTTTTGGGATTAATTTTCTGCTTGTCCTTATTCTGAATAATAATACTCCCTTTTTATAGGGGAAAATACAACTCATAGAATGACTAAATAAGCTAAGTAATCTGCTGAATCTTCTAAGTAATTAAACTACCTAATTAATTCAAAGACTAAGAATAATAAGGTAAATAACTATTTAGTAATTTCTAAATAACTATTTATTAGTTTCTAAATAACTTTTAATTTATTAATATCTAAACTATCTAATATAATAAATAAGACTTCCTCAGCATGTATCACCATGTGATTCCCAAAAGACAAGGCCGATTGACTTTCATGAATTGGACTGCTTTCATTCTCCTATTACTTTCGTTAAAGCGGAACGAAAAGCTAACTGAAGGATGAATGTAATCTAATTCATAAAATTTGAGGGGCCTATGTCTCTCCAATTTTAAAGCTGAGGATGTAAAGTGGAAGTGCCACTATGGTGAAGAATCATAGTGGCATGCTTTCTAACAGAATAAGATAATGGTTTGGAGTTAAATGCATCTACCATAACTCACCTGTTAATGTTAATATGTGAGCCAAATCTTTTGTGAGTATGAGAAGTGAACCAGCTGCATGACGGAAGTACCTGAACACAGAAGAGATTTAAGAGAGAGGGAGGTACAAAAGTTACTGTTTTGATTTTCAGAGGCCTTATATAGGCATATAGAAATTACCACGATACTGCTAAACTGGATTCCTAGAAATTAATGCATAATTTTAAGAATAAGTATTGAATCCTGATTACTCATAAGTCAGTTACTTTTCTGGTTTTCATTCTTAGCACAGGCAAAAATAATCAAGACCAAGACTGCATCAATTTTTAGAAGACAATGCAAATCTTTCAATTCTAAAATATAGCCCCATAATTAATCCTAGAGCCCATTCCAGGCGCATATTAAAGAGAGCATTCTCTTTTTTAATCTGTGCATTCTTAACAGAATATATGAGCTCATTGTACACTTAGAAATCCCTTTGTTGTAACCTAATAAGGTAAACTTCTACTGAAATTTATGAACTATTTGTCTGGAATTTTTTTAAATTTTGAGTATGTAACTCTCCTTTTCCTATAATATCAATTACGGAATACATAGCAAGAAAGACATCAGAGAATGGAAAGGAAATTTGACCAAAGATTTTCGAATAAAACCAAAGTCATATGTATGCCACATAGAAACTACCATTAACATAGGATATTATTAAATTCATAGCAACCAAAAAGTTCACTTTACGTTTTTTCATCCCCAAATTTCCACCATTCGGGCTCATACCACGTTTTCCCCTGGTAGCATGGTAAATTTTAGATGTTTTAACTTAAGCCAAGACATTGAAATTATGTAAAATTAAAATAAGAATATTACTCTTCAGCAACAACTACACCAGACTTCATGCACCCGATATAAGCACTGCCTTGATCACGACGGCTTTGAAGAAGTTCAATCAACCCATCTGAAAAATTTACAAGCAAATAAGTTTCAAAAAGTCAAATAAAGGGTTCAACATCACCCGCACCCAAATAAAGCATCCTAACCCCCCCCCCAAAAAAAAAAAAAAAAAATTAAGGTTAATCCCAACTATCAATACCTCAACTATTGTGTTTTTGTTTTTTTGTTTTTTTTTTTTACTTTGGTCCTCAACTTCAAAACCTACCAATAACCCTAATGTAAGACTAAAGTAGCACATTTTCAATAGTCAAGGACTGAATCTGGTCGCAAGCAATAATTTATGGACCAAAATTGGATTTAACGCACTAAATAATAAGCCAAAACATTTACCTAGATCAAGATCAATATTGTCATCAACTTTTACATAAAAATCAGCATCCCAATTTTGAACTGCGTGTACTGAAGAAAAATTTTGCTTTCTTGGGCAACTCCTCTTGAGCTTCTTCATGTCCTTCCTATAAAATAAAGTAAAACAACAATGACACCTTTTGTGAATATCATGTTCCAGTTGCAACAAATAATTTTAAAATGATGAAACCAAAAAATTCAGAGCCAGAAATTGGGATGCAATTGCTGGTAAACTTAAGATTGATTTTCGATAATTCCAAAACTATAAAGCTGGGATACCATTTTCCAACCGGTGTTAACCTCCATTGTGCTTGTGTATCTATATTCTTTATTATATCTTTATCACTATGGTTTGGTCTATTTATATTCCAGGAGTTTACACAAGGAACATGAAATATGTTTTAAACGTGACTCAAATATAGACTTGATGATCTTCAATAGATTTGCCCATAACATCCAAACTTAAGAGACAAAAGAAAGAAAGCAATGTTGGTACTTGTGGGAGTTAATACTTTCTTAAGGAGACACTGTATACAGTCCCCGTATCCAAAAAAAGAAATAAAAATGGCATACTAATAATAAATAAATAAGACCATTTAGCCAAAATATGAGAAACTGTTTGAATTGTATAATTTTACTGTAACAAAATTCAAGAAATTCCTGATTGGTATCTTGTTTTTTTCTATCATCATTGTTTGCTTGGGTCCCAAGCATCACCTCTATTAGGACTGCTAAATTCAGTATCCGGTAAATGTCTTTTTCCTTAGTGGTTTTTTATGTCAAAAAAGTAAATTAGGGCAAACGGCATAAGGAAACGTAATAATCCAATTTAGCAATTATTTAAAAGTATATTTAGTGAGTTAAAAATCCCTTGAATTTGTTATGAAAATATATATTGTCCAGTCACAGGTGAAAATAAGAAGGAAAATTCATTTTTGCCTTTCGACCAACTAACCGAAACTTCCCAGATTATCCGAGTCCACCCTCTTTCTTTCAAGTTTTTTTTTAAAAACGTATTTGCACCTGGGACAAAGCTAGTAGCTAAAATAAATGACTCTAATCTTAGTCCACTTCTAATCAATCAACATAACAGGAGGTTTATTATTGATAATAATGTTACAAAGAGTGATAACATTTTCATGGGTCAAGATGTTATATGGCTGAGACTATGCAAGTATGAGGTTTTATATCTAGTTTTCAAAGTTGTCATTTTAATGTAAGTTTTTCAAGATTGCCATATAATATAATATAAAAAAAAAAAAAAAAATAAGTTTTTGGCAACAACAAAAATCCAAACTAGATAATCTGGTAAAACAATGGTCTAATGGTCTAATTTCTGCCTTCCACTATAATTTAATCACAAGGAAAAATGTAAAAATACTACTCAATGTCATTATTAGTCATTGTCAGGAAGAAAAGGCAATTTTGCTCAAAGGGGCAGTATATAAATTATCTGTAAATCTCAAGCAAAATTTCTAAAGAGCAAAAAAAAAAAAAATAAAGCTTCAGTCATTTTAAATAAATATCATCACACAAAACAAAATTTTGATCTTATGCATTGTGAAATAATCCTGTTTCAAGAGCATTCATATTATATGGAATTTTATAATAGGTTTCAATGGAACTCCTAAATAAAAAATTGTCCCAAAATTTTTGAAAACAAGACAATATTTTGTTGGATTCACTAAGACCATCATTGAACTCTTAACAGATCATTCCCACGATGAGATATGTTACAGAGTGATTAATTTGATGTTTCTCTGATTTTTGTGAGTTCCAAAGGAAATCAAATGCATTAAATTAGTAAACAAATGATAATTATTGTTCTCATATCAGCAGCATATAGTTCTGCTGTAATTTCCTCATATTTTAGCACCTCATAAATCTACTGGTAAAAGATGAGATTTCAAGCATAAGTCATGGGAAACCAACAAAAAGTTAGAAAACAAATTGAATGTATAAGGTTGACCAACCATTTTGCATCCAGACCCTCTAAACACATTCCGTCTCAATCGACTTCCAAAACCAGTGTAGACTCCTATAACTGCAAGAAGCTTTTTGCTGGAAGATGAACCACTTTGCTGCAACTGATTCCTAAGGTAGCCCTGACTTTTAGCTAAAGTCAATTCCATTTCAGATTTCAACTACCTCCTTTCCAAATCCCTGACAAGTAAATATAATATGTCAATGGAAGAACCGAGTGACCTCAATTATAAGTATATTCCAAAATGGAAGTGGAAGGGATTGTAAAGAGACGTACTTGCACCCTAACACCATTAGCTTGTCTTCAACAGTCAACACTTTTGGTCTCTGCCATAAGAATTAGGGTTTAATTAGAAGCAACCAAATTATGCACCACAAGCTAAACAAGCCCTCGTGACTTATCGAAAAAATTTTGCATAATAGAATAAGCAAAAAGAGAAGAAACCAATTTTGAATCAAACCATTACACTATTCATTTCCCAAAAGCACTACTCTACACTCTCAAAAAAGCAAATTCTCAGATACTTGATAACAGTTTCAATATATTTCACCATCTCATTCCCAATTTAATTCTCACTGCCATGACAGAAAGCATTAACCATGATAACAATATGCACTAAATTTAAATTTCTAAGCTTCCTAGACATCAACAAAGCCTTGGGTACTTGCAATACAGAAAGGCAGAAAATAAAATAGGAAATGCAAACAAAACCTGCTCTGAGTTCTTTTTCAACAGACTAGTCAACAATGTTCTGTTCTCTGCATCTTGCCACAACCTATTTTCAAACAAAGAATAGATATATAAATTAAATAAAATAAAATTCAAAATACTTAACAAGACAATCACATTTTGGCGATGCATTATCCAAAATCGATTACAACACTTGAACTGAAAAGGCATTGTCCAAAATCGATCTTTGAAACATAAAAGTGAAAACTAACACTTAAAATTAGAGATCATAATTAACGAACCGTCCGGCAACATAGAGCCAAGCGAAGCAGGAGATGAGTGCCATGACGAGAGAAGGTTTTGAGGCTTGGTTCGACTTGGATTTCGAACGCCTGTCCGATTTCGAAGACGTGGTTGTAGGCAAGATGTTATCCATTTCCTAATTACCGGAGAATAATTCGGTCTCGGTATGAGCCGTCAGACGCGGTGATCGAGTGTGTGGCGAACCGGCGGCGATTCGAGGGTCCCGATCTGACTCAGTAACGAGTAAACATGGATACACAACTGCAGATTGTCAGGGAAACGAGAAACGAGAATGGTTCAGACAGATGAAATTGTGTTGTTATGTATGAGAATCGAGAATATCTGAAAGGAATGCAGATTACTCAGGTTCAATTTCTTCCTTTTTTTTCTTTTTTAGTAAATTAGTAAATTCTCGATATTACCCAATAACTTTACTGATTTTACCACTTTGATTTTCTATTTTCTAATTCTGTCAAATAAATATTTAGTGTGTAAACTTTTTACCTATTTAACATTTCGCCGCACGAGCTTAACTCATTAATTTAATAGGTAGTATTTAAGAGAAAAGACTAAAATTCAAACATCAACAACTGCAGAGGGACTGGGAGGCGCTTGGGGTTGGGAATTCCACTTGCCCTTGGGGTTGAGAATTCAACCTTAGGGAGAAGCTTCTCCGCCAATACTTTTATTAAATAGTTGTTAATTTTAAAAATAATTAAGTAATTTAATAATTGTCAATGACCTTGTGATCTAGTTGCTCTCCTAAATGGGAGGTCATGGGTTCAATCCTGGCGGGCAAAAATAAATTTTCCCCCTTGACCTTAAGACTTTGGGAGCAAATTCTATCATGTTGATTACTTAAAGTAAAAAATGGAGTGTCAAGCACCTTGTGCTCAGATGGTATATAGTGACTTTTTTATGTGGGAGGTCATATGTTTGAACAAATACTACAATACTACAATATAATAGAGTCAGTAACATTCAAAAAAAAAGTTTAAAATGAAGAAATTATTTTAAATTTTTATATCAATTCTATTTAGCATTTTAAAATTTTTCTATAAATATTGAACTCCGTATCAAATAATTTAGTAAGTAATTTTTTAAATATCTTCTTATAAATATGAACATCGTATCAAATAATCTAGTAAGTAATTTTGTATGTAGGTTAAATGGTAACAAAATATATAACAGGTCATAAATGACAGTGTAGCATGGAAATATGTATATACAATAGTACAACAACATCACATTTTAAAAGTTAGGTTTGATTACACAAAAGTCAATCCATTTTAATTACGGAGTAATTGTAAAGAAACCAAACAATAAGATCACATCACATTTAAAAATTAGGTGATTTTACCCAAATGTCAATCCTTTTTCTTTTTGAAAGTAAACTGCGATATATATTAATCAATCAAAGCCGAAATAAAGGAAGGAGGATTATCCTCCCATAACATCGAGTTTGCCTGCGCAGAGGCTGACTGAGCTAACGAATGAGCTAAAATATTTAAAGAACGGGAAATAAAAACAAAAGAGCAGGAAATTAAATGGTTCATCAAATCCCGACATGCTGAAACAGCTAAACCATCATAAGTGCGATTCTCAGTCGCTGAACTACCAAGAGCGTGACATAGGTTCAAGCAATCTGTCCGTATCTCCACCTCGTGACTCCACGATCCTTAAGCCAGGATAGGGCCTCTTTACATGCATATGTCTCTGCCATAAATGGTCCTTGACAAAACGGCAATGGGCCGTTTGGCTGCCAAGAATTACCAATTCGCATCGTGAAGTATAATACCGTACGCCCCCCGTCGTGTTGTGGCCGAGTAGGCTGCGTCAAAGGAGCAGGAAATGTGCGCCGTGACTGCCTCGCAACGGCAGTAGCAAGCCGTTATCTCGGGGCTGCCCAGCAGTGGCAGTGGCCGTGGTTTGCTGCTGTCCCACCGTGCGCCCATAGCGGTGCACCATGCTTCCAAGTTCGCCATTGCTCGTTCGTACACGAGCCGTGGTCTACCAACCTTATACTCCCATACCGCCGTATTCCGTTGCATCCAAATATTGTACATAATGGCCACCATGGTAATAAATTGTTTCTCATCAATATTTTGGAGCAATGATTCAAGCCACACACCAAAGTCATCATCCACCGAACTCTGCATAACAATCCCGAAATATTCCACACACATTTAGAAAATTCACATTGTACCAAAGAGTGTAAAATATTTTCAGAGCTTAGGGCACACAAAGGGCATGATAATGGGACATCTACCCTCCTATTATATAAGTTCTGGTGGTGGGTAATACTCCTCTCACAGCTCTCCACAAGAAAACTTTCCACTTGGGAGGTACTTTTAGGTTCCAAATCTTATTCCAAGATGTGAAACCATTTGGGGGTACTGAAACGGTTCCCATTAAATTACAGTAGGCAGCTTTTACCGTATAAATTCCTCCGGGGTCCCCATGCCAATACCACATATCCTCATAGGCAGGACTAATAGGGATGGCCGAAATTTTGTCCACCTCCTCTGTACAAAATAATTCATTAAGCAACGGTACATCACAGGTACCTGTCGTCGGATCAATTAACCCTGAAACTGTTACTTCCCCCCAGATGTGGAGGCTTCTCAGTAATAATTCTTGGCCCAGGATCATATGCCAACCATGGATCACCCCAAAACCAAAGTGGAATTTCCATTTCCTATCCTCCGCCTGATATTCCCTTTAATGAGTCCCTGGGTAGCCATTATCTTCTCACGGAAAACTTGGGTTATTCCCAACTGAGGCATTCAAAAAGTCTGTATTTGGGTAGTACCTGCCTTATAAATTCTCGCCACTAGATTCTGGGGCTCAGTCAAAAAATCTCCAACCCTGCTTACCCAA
>VALG01008924.1:0-11667 GCA_009835305.1 Ipomoea purpurea | reverse complement strand
AGTTAGTTTGAAAACTAAAAGAAGTTATCGATTAGTCCTTCCGGCTATTTTTCGCCCCTCACAATCATTATGTCAGATCAGGCGGTGTGTAGGGCTTGATCAACTGGTCCTTGACCCTAAAATAACGAAAATTACCTATTAGTCCATTGACTATGTTTTTTGTCCGAAATTAACGTCTTTCAACCTTTAAATTTTTAACCAATTGTCTCCCGTTTGTTGACCGTTATTAACCGTTAACTTGGGACCAAATTGATAATTTTGCTATAGCCAAGGGACCATTTTGGTAATTAACTTTAGGGGTGGACAATTCGGTTCGATTTTTTTGAACTGAACCGTACCGAACCGAACTTAAATGAATCGTACCGAACGGTATTGGATTCTAGTATACCGAACGGTTCGATAAAAAACCAACCGAATTGTTCGGTAAAAAATTAAACCGAATCGAATACCGGTTGATTTTTTTTTAAATAATAATATAATAATAATAATAATAATAATAATAATAATAAAAATAATAATAATAATTAAAATAATAATAATACTGTTAAACGAATACTGTTCGATATACAAGAATTCAATACCGTTCGTTGTTCGGTATATTACCAACTGAACTAGTTCGGTTAGGTACGGTTCGTTTCGAAAAAACTGAACGAATTGCACACTCCAAAGTTATTTACCGAAATGGTCCCTTGACTATAGCGAAATTACCAATTTGGTCCCAAGTTAACGGTTTACTAACGGTCAAACAAACTGAGGATCAAATTGGTTAAGATTTTTAAAGTTGGAGGACTTAGTTGGTCAAAAAAATAATCAAGGACCAAATTGATTATTTCGCCATAGTCAAAGGACTATTTCGATAATTAACTCTTAACTAAATAAATCATCAACTATTGATTTTATAACTGAATAATTATGATCCTCGATTAATTTTATCAGATTAAAACTTTTTTATCCAAAATTTTTAAAGTTTTAAATCTTATTTCACCAGCTCATCGAGTTTTGAACTAAGATGGTATATGTATGGGGAAATGGCCAAATCAAAATTTATCATTAATATATTTTATGTTCCAAAACTTTCACAAGAAGTCAGGATGGCCGAGTGGTCTAAGGCGCCAGACTCAAGTTCTGGTCTTCGTAAGAGAGGCGTGGGTTCAAATCCCACTTCTGACATTCTTGCATTAAATTTTCCGCCAACACAAAGCGAGTAAACCACACCCATGTGATGATAGAATCATAGATTGACCAGTGCTGACAACCAAATATTAAATACTTCGTAATTGTTTGCTTCAATTTGAAAAAGTATTTGATTTGATGAATAATTAATGTTCCGGGGCCCTAAGCTTAATTAAGCTACCGTAATTAACACTAATTTTTACCACTAAATAGCATGATAATTTGTAAGTATCTCAAGGTTATTAAGCTAAGCTGCCCCTGCAATGAATTACTTGTAAACACTCATATTATTTTTAGATTATGTACAACTAATAATAAATACTAAACGGGATGGCGTCATGAAACTAATAGATACCCAAATTAGATGGCGTCGATCATGATTTAGGTGTGTTTGATTTACAAGTTTTAGAAAAAGCCCTTACATATATATTGCCCCGTGAAGAGACGGTGCTGGCTCGATGCCGGTTATCGGCACGAGACAAGCAAAGCTACTGTTGGGATGATCATTCTCAACGAGGAAGAGAGGTATGTCTTGACTTTCAGTGCTCCTTTACTGGATTGCTTCTCTCCGCTTATGGCTGAGGCATTTGCATGCAAAGAAGTCTTGTCGTGGTTATGGGATCGTGGAGAAGATCTATAGAACTATTATTCACTGATTGTTAACACTTACAGTATCTATCATTCGCAACTGTTCCATTCCGTTCATATATCGGTTATGCTATTGATACCTGCAGAACTCGCATTGCCTCTTTTAAGTATTGTTCGATCAATTTTATTCCTAGATCAGATAATTACCTAGCTCATAGCTTAATTAGCTGCTACTGCTTTTACTCAGACTTCTGCTATGTATTGAGACTTTGTCTATCAGGCTCTATTTCAGCGCGTTTTGAATAAATGCCATAGTGGCTCCTTTAAAAAAAAAAAAATTGCCCCGTGAATATTGGTGTTATGTGACCTATGGACATATATAATTTCATTGATTTTTTTTTATTTATCTTTTGAGTTTGATTTTCAAAAACAAATTTATTTTTTTTTTGAATGACGAGAAAAACTCACAACCATTATTCAAAAATATGCATGAGGGTAAATCCCGCCTTGTGAGACAAAAGGTCACAGTGAGATAAACCAGTCTAGGTTATTTATAATGGAACGATTTTAAACCAAGAAAATTAATAGACCATTCTCATGAGAGTCAAACTTACAATTATAATTACCAACTCAACCGTATGATCATTTTGGTTGGGGTTTTTCTAAAAAAATATATATATTTTTTTTTATTATGTTATCTCTATCTTTCATGAATTGCTTAAGGATGCTTCAAGTTTCATGTGCTAAACCAGCCTATGAGGGAATTGAAGGAGTGCATGCAGTCCACATACATTTCTTAGATATCAAATGAAGTGAGTAAACAATAAACATATTACAACTTTTTAAGCTGAATTTGAGTGAAAGATGCATGCAGGTTGACCCTTCCTTACTGCATTATTCTTGTTTTTTGTTTCGTCTATGTCACACCAACATTACCCTTTTTCAATCATTTTCTTACTCATACTTTAATCAATCAAATTCTTTGTCACATCCCATAATCTCCATCCTCCATTAATGAAACCTCGCCATCCATTGCTTCTCCTTCTTCCGGCTTCAACCATGGTAAACATCATCATAACACCATGAAACAACAACATCAGATCACAACATTTTTCTCTCCTCTCCAAATGAAAGTATACTAAACAACTATCAGCTAATTTACCAAACATCTTTCTACAATCTACTAATATTACCAACTAATCATATCCTCTAATCCAATCAGCTAATAACCATTTACCTAACAAGTTCATTATATTCCGATGAACCCCTAACTAACATTTGGTATTGATTGTGGATTTGCAGTTAAGAATGTGATGATGAATTTGGGAGAAAGGTTGACAGATGAGGAAGCAGAGGCTGATGATTAGGAGGCAGATGGTAGATGAAGATGGTCTTGTTAGCTAACACTAATTTGTTGGGATGGATGATGAATCCCTACCTCTTTTATATATAATATATATTATACTATATCTATATATATATATATATATATAATATATATATATATATATAATATATAATATAGGGAAAGGATCAAGTGCATTTGTGGCTTTCCGTGCGGTTGTGAGGTGGATTAATGTGCGTGAGATTTATACTTAATATGCGTGAGTGTTGTGCTTAATGTGTCTGGATTAGTACTTAATGTGCGTAATGTTAATATGCGTGACTTTTGTACTTAATGTGTCTGAGTATTGTGCTTAATATGCGTGAGATTTATGCTTAAACTCACGCACATTAACACCCAAGTTTCTTGGTACTTCTTCCTTCAAGTTGACCATGGATTCCGGATTATAAGCTACTTCAGTGCAGTTGAATGTTTATATAGATGATGCTCGCACAACAAAATTTGACACACCAGCTAGTGTGGATTTCTGTTTGTATTATTCCCATAATTCTTAACCACCTTAGCCTGCCTCCACATCATCATCATCAGGGAAGAGGCATGGCTACTGGGGATGGGAAGAAGTTGACATCCATATTTTTTCTGCTGCATTTTACACATTCACGCACCATTAAGTACAAATCTCAAGCACATTAAGCACAACACTCCATGCACATTGAGTACAAATCTCACGCACATTAATCAACCGCACGGGAACCTTTCAAAATTATTATATATATATATTATATATATATATATATATATATATATATATATATATATATATTATATATATATATATATATATATATAAATATAGCACATACACTTATTATTGTAGTTTGAAATTATCAAATTTCATAGAATATTGTTTAAGGTGTTGTTTGGTGTTTAAATTCTTTTAGTGAGATGTGATTGTAATTGATACATAATAACAAATAATTGTAATTAGTGTATGTTGTTGTTCAACTTATTATAAACGAATTAATGTTTGTTTTGATCCCTTGACTATGTTGTAATTATCAAATTGGTCATTACTTATCACTTTTAACTAAATAAATCATCAACTATTAATTTTATAACTGATTTAATTTGATCTTTGATTAGATTTATCAGATTAAAACTTTTATACCCAAAAATTTTAAATTTTTAATCTTATTTCGCCAGCTCATCGTGTTTCGAACTAAGATTGGTATAAGTATGGGTTTGGGAAATGGCTAAATCAAAATGTATTATAATAATATATGTTACGTTTCGAAATTTTCATATGAAGTTAGGATGATCGAGTGGTTTAAGGTGAGTTCTGATCTTTGTAAGACGGTGTTGGTTCAAATCCCACTTTTGACATTTTTGCATTACATTTTCCGCCAACACAAATCGAGTAAACCACACCCACGTGATGATAGAATCATAGATTGACCCAGTGCTGACAACCAAATTAAATAATTGTTTGCTTCAATTTGAAAAACTATTTAATGTTCCGGGGCCCTAAGCTTAATTTAAACTAGCGTAATTAATAATGTTCAAATCCCACTTCTGACATTTTTGCATTACATTTCCGCCAACACATAGCGAGTAAACCACACCCATGTGATGATAGAATCATAGATTGACCTGAGTGCTTACAACCAAAAATTAAATAATTGTTTGCTTCAATTTGAAAACTATTTAATGTTCCGGGGCCCTAAGCTTAATTAAACTAGCGTAATTAATAATGTTCAAATCCCACTTCTGACATTTTTGCATTACATTTTCGCGCCACACATAGCGAGTAAACCACACCCATGTGATGATAGAATCATAGATTGACCTGAGTGCTTACAACCAAAAATTAAATAATTGTTTGCTTCAATTTGAAAAAGTATTTGATTGATGAATAATTAATGTTCCGGGGCCCTAAGTTTAATTAAACTACCGTAATTAACACTAATTTATGTTGATGCCACGGTTTTTGGTGATACTGATGAAGCTTACTTTGGGGTCTTTGTGGTGGATAGTAATGGGAATTCGTAGCAGCTAAAAATGGCCCAATCCGTTGTTTGAGTGATGTTCATTTAGCTGAAGCTCTCGCGGTGAAGGAAGCTTTATCTTGGGTTAAGGAGTTGGGTCTCACAAAGGTAATCATCTATTCTGATTGCAAGAATGTTTGTAGGCTGCTAAATGGCACATCTCAGGATCTATCATATGCAGGTTTGTGTTATTCGTGAGTGCCGATCTTTCCAACGACACTTTGATTTAGTGTGTTTTCATTATTTTTCAAGATCAGTGAATAGGTTTGCTCATGCTTTGGCAAGAGCTACTCGTTCTCAGACTGATTCTTCTTTGTTGGTTGATTTCATTTCCTTTTTGTATTGAACATTTGCGTTAATGGAAGTTCCTTTGGTTTTTTTTAAAAAAAAAAACTAATTTTTACCACTAAATAGCATGATAATTGATAAGTATCTCAAGGTTATTAAGCTAAGCTGCCCCTGCAATGAATTACTTGTAAACACTCATATTATTTTTAGATTATGTACATCATGAAACTAATAATAAATACCTAAATGGGATGGCGTCATGAAACTAATAGATACCCAAATTAGATGGCGTCGATCGTGATTTCAGGTGTGTTTGATTTAAAGTTTTAGAAAAAATCTCTACATATTGCCCCATGAATATTGGTGTTATGCATGTGACCTATAGACATATAATTTTGATGATTTTTAAAAATCTTTTGAGTTTGCTTTTGAAAAAAAAAAATTGTAATTTTTTTTAATGACGAGAAAAATTCAGTCATTATCCAAATGTATGCATGAAATGATAAACTATGCTTTGTAACACAAAAGATCATAGTGAGATAAATCAGTCCAGGTTACTCATAATTGACTGATTTTAATGATACTCATAGCTGACCGATGCTTTGTAACACAAAAGATCATAGTGAGATAAATCAGTCTAGGTTACTCATAATTGACTGATTTTAATGATACTCATAACTGACCGATTTTTAACCATAAAAATTAAAAACCGCTCTCACTGAGAATCGAACTTAGCAAACCATGGTATAACCAATTTTATTGAGGTTTTCTAAAAAATCTAATTTTTTTTATGTTATCTATCTTTGATGAATTGTTTAAGGAGCTTCAAGTTTCATGTGCTCAACCACCCTATGAGGGAATTGAAGGGGTGCATGCAGTCCACATACATTTCTTAGATATCAAATAAAGTGAGTAAACAATAAACATATTACAACTTTTTAAGCTGAATTTCAGTGAAAGATGCACGCAGGTTGACCCTTCCTTACTGCATTATTCTTGTTTTTTGTTTCGTCTATGTCACACCAACATTACCCTTTTTCAATCATTTCTTATACTTTAATCAAAAATCAATTTCTTTTAGTCACATCCCCATAATCTCCCATCCTCCATTAATGAAAGCTCAGCTCGCCATCCATGGCTGCCGCTAGAACACCACCTTCTTCTTCTCCTTCCAGCTTCAATCACACCATGAAACAACATCATCGGATGACAACATTTTTCTCTCCGAAGCTCTCCATCTACCTAGTCGCCACCTGCGCCGTTCTTCTCATCCTCTTCCAAATCTATTCCTTGCAAACCCCTTCCCCTTCCCCTTCCCCGTCCCCGTCACGGCGGCCGTGGACCGCCTTCGTGCGGCGGTGGGAAAGCCTCATCACCAACACCACTACCACTAATCTTAATTGTAATAGTGATAATATTATCTTGTCGGATCAGAATATGGGACCCACCAGAACGACAGAATCGTCCACTATTTTGTTAGATCAGAGTGTGGAGTCTACTGGAACGACAGAATCGTCCACTATCCTGTCGGACCAGAGGGTGGGACCCGCGGACATGGATTTGGTGGCCGGAAAACTCCGGGATTCGGTTACGTTCTTGCCGTTGAAGGACTTGCGGTATTCCTCGGCGCCGCTGGAAGGGCACACGTGGTTCATGAGCTCCATGAACGATACGCATGATGAAGGAGGAGTTCAGTTCCAGAGGTTCCCGTCGGCGGCGTCGAAAGGCAGGGTTTTGTGCCTGAAAGGCCGCGACAACCACGACGGCGCGTGGAACTATTACGCGCTGGCATGGCGTGAAGCGCTCCCGGAAAACGCCACCTTCCTGAAAGGCCTCACCTTCGTCTCCTACAACCACTACGACTACGGCAACATCTGGCACGGCCTCTCCGCCACCGTGCCGTTCGTCTCCTGGCACATCGGAAACGGCTGCGCCGCCGCTCCGGCGAGGTGGGTCCTGTACCACTGGGGCGAGCTCAGAACAGAAATGTCGACTTGGTTGACGACTCTAATGGAGGCCGCGTTCGGCGGCGCGCCGTTGAACATCGAAAGGTTCCTCGACGGCGACGGGTATGGCGACGACAGCGTGGCGGTGTTTTGAGGACGCTGTCGTGACGCGGCATACGAAGCGGGATTGTCGCGGGACAGGAGGATTGAAACGTATGATCTGTTGAGGTGTAAGGCTAGGAGGTACTGCAACGTTAGCTTGGAAGGGAGGCTGTCGGAGGTCACCGGCGGCGGGTTGCGGTCATCGGAATGACTATGTTCATGAGGACCGGTCCCCGGTCTTTCAAGAATGAGACGGCTGTGATTCGGATCTTTGAGAAGGAATGTCGGAAGGTGGAGGGTTGCAGATTCATGGTTGCTTATTCCAGCAATCTCACTTTTTGTGAACAGGTATATACATATATTACTATATATATATATACATATCCATTCATTTATTATTTTGATAATTTGCAATAATAGAATCCACTAATTCACAAAAAGGGTGATATTCAAAAACATTAATTAAGTTGAAGCACAATTAGTGATTAAACCAAACCAAACTTTAGAATAGAAACTTAGGGGTTATAGTCTTTTCAATTAACTTTTTGACCACTTTAAAGATTCAAAAATTATTTGTTATTATTACAGGTAACCAATCACAAATGTGGCCTACTCCTAAAAAAACTCTAAATTTTTAATTATGATTATTTTTTCAACTAATTTTCTGACCACTTTAAGGATTCAAAAATCATTTGTTGTTATTACCAATTATCAATCCTGCACCAAATGTGACTTACCACTAGAAAATTCTAAATTTTTAACCATGATTCAAAAGTGGTCGAAAATCTAAGTTTATAATGAAAAATAGCCATTTAGGCCAACTTTCTGACCAACTCAAATTGAGGATACAAAAGATCGGACAATGACCTTGTGATCTACTGGTCTAGTGCCCTGAAGTGACTCTCCCAAATGAAAGATCATGAGTTAATCTCCAGTACAAAAGTGATCGAAAACCTAGGTTTATAATGAAAAATAGCCATTTAGACCAACTTTCTGACCAACTCAAATTGAGGATACAAAAGATCTGACAATGACCTTGTAGTCTACTGGTCTAAATGGCATGAAGTAACTCTCCCAAATGAAAGATCATGACTTAATTAATCCCAGTACAAAAGTGGTTAACATGTATTGAGTCATTTATATATACATTCATGAATCATGCATTAACAATTAAATTAAAAATATATGTATGTATAGGTGAAGGTGATGAGCTCAACAGACATTTTGATCTCTCCCCACGGAGCACAACTCACGAATATGTTCTTCATGGACAAGAACAGCAGCGTGATGGAATTCTTCCCCAAAGGCTGGTTAAAGCTCGCCGGCGTGGGGCAGTTTGTGTACCACTGGATTGCGAGCTGGTCGGCGATGAAGCACGACGGCGCGTGGCGCGACCCCGACGGCGATCCCTGCCCCTACCCGGACGACGACCGCCGTTGCATGTCCATCTATAAAGGCGGCAAGATTGGATACAACGAAACCCATTTTTCCGATTGGGCTAAACGTGTTCTTGAAGAGGTAAGAATGAGGAAAACGGAAGAAGCTTCAAAGAAGAATTTTCCGGCGACTGAGTTTTCTAATGATTGTTCATGTGGTTGATTGATTGACATTGTGCCATGTTACTTCAAAACGCTTACTCTTAAAGATGCAAATTTTCTTTAAAATGGTAAAATATTAATAAACTTTATTCTTAATATAATTGATTTAAAAGATATAATGACTCAGTAACATAGTTAGTTTATTAGTTAATTTTGACTTATTTGACCACTATTAACAGTTCGACATTATGAGTATTTGACTAATTAGGTTTTAGTAACAATTTATTGCTCTAAAAATGTTAAAATTCAAAAACTGTTCAAATTTCTATCAGCTTTTTAAGAAAGTCATTTTACATATAATCAGATATCAGCTAACAGCTAATTTACCAAACACTTTTCTACAATCAGCAAATGTTATCAATTAGTCAATCTCCTAACCTAAACAGCTAACATCTATTTATCAAATACTCCCATAATAAGGGTGACTATGACCTTTCAATCCCTCAATTGCAAACAAAAATCAAAACTGCCTAATTGCATTCAAAATCTGTCTAATAGGCGAAACCTTTCAATCCCTCAATTTCAAGAAAAAAAAATGAATAATTAGTTCGTTCAAAATGAACAATCAGTCTAATCACTTTGAACACTTTTCACATTTTGGGCATGCATGGTGCAGCATCAATAGGAAAGAAGTGCGTTTTGCCTAAGATGAAATTCTATACAACAGACACAAGCTATCAATATTGTGACAGGTTCTTAAATATATTTTTTTCCTTTTTCATTTTTTTTGGGGGGGGGTGGGGGTGAAAAGATCAGAGGGAGAGCGTTAATGAAGTTAGTCTCTAAGTACCCATAGTGGCTTCTGCTTCTGACAATGAGGCGTCGTGTTCCATCAACAGGAAGTCGCAGATCTCCAGAAAGCTGATCTGCGAGGGGAGGAATACCTGGATTGCGATTATCGTTGTAACAGGTGTGCGTTGATGGCGATTGTGCCATGTCATGCCTGAATGGTCGCGGTTTTTGTACTCCAGCTTCCTTGCCTTCTCCCGGATCGTGGAGAGATCCATGGGGCGCTTTACGTATTTGTGGTAGTCTGGCAGCCTCTTTCTTGGTCACTGGTTTTCAAGAAAGAGAAACGATACCATCCTTCCTTCCCTTCAAAGTCTCGATGATCCCCTCCAAGACGTTTGACAAGCAACCTGCAATCAATTTGGCGGGATACCATTAAAACTCATCCGCTCGTCAATTCTTGTGTAATACTCAATCGTAAATGATTGGTGTCAGAATGTCGGGAAAAATTAAGGGTAGCACAGTTTGGGAAAAAAATTATCTTTTACTATGCTGTTCAGAGTAGGGGTGTTAAATGAGCCGAGCCACTCGTGAGCGGCTCGGTCAAAGCTCGGCTCGAGCTTGGTCAAAATCGAGCTCGAGGCAGCTCGTTTGATAACGAGCTCGAGCCGAGCCTAGATATTCTAGCTCGTGCTCGTCGAGCGCTCGCGAGCTGTATATATATATATTTCTATATATATAAAAAGTTCAAGATCAAGCTCGAACTCAGTTCAAGATCGAGTTCGAGCTCGAACAAGTCGAGCAGCTCGAAATTGCCGAGCGTCGAGCTGCGGCATCAGTTCTTGAGCTTCGATCGAACTCGAGCTCGAGCGAGCTTCCATTAACGTGCTCGGCTCAGCTCGTTTACACCACTAGTTCAGAGAGAGAGAGAGAGAGAGAGAGGAAATTGCAAGTGCTACCTCTCCCGTTCTTCGACGCTTTGTGGATGTGTTGTACTCCAGCCATGCCTTCCCCCCAACCTCGGGTCTCGTCTTCGTTTTGATGGTCTCTCTCGATCCAGGATCTTTTGTCGGTTTCCTTTAGGAGGAAAATCGTCCAAGTAATCGGTTTCTGATTTCGGGTTTTGCTGAAAATTGTTTCTTCTTCTTTTTGGCCCTTTGGCGTTCTTCTATTCTTCTCTCTTTCCTTAAACTATCTTCGTATCTTCTAATTCCGATAATCTCTCTTGTTCTTCAAGATGCCTTCTGTTGCTCATACATCCTCCTTTCTTCTCTCTCTCTCTCCACCATTTCCGCCTTTCTTCCTCCTCCCATTGCCTCTGCTTAGCCTGCATGCTTTCTTCTCTCGATGCCTCTTCGAGAAATGATAATCCCTTGATCGTATACATGTCAGCGTACGACAATTCAACGTCTTTTTCATTTTCCTATGTTCGAAACCGCTGCTACCTTCCTGGCTGACATCTCAACGTTAGAAGAGTCCTTCGAATTTGTCTGATCACATCTTCTTGCGTGGCTTATCACCAGCCTCGACTAACGGTTTATTAGAATGGTCGGGTTTGCGTGACTCGACTGCAGTCTCTTCCGCGGGTTGTTTCATGTTGTTTAGAAACTTCAACTTATGAGCTTCACGAAAGACTTGGACCCAGTTTCGCCATCTGACATTGCCGGTTTATCAGAACTCAGGGAGGTGGCGGGGGTGGGTTTATCGGCAATTTGTCAGTCGAACCGCATTTGACTTCAGAACTTTAGCCTTCGAGCTAGACTTTTCATCGTACTGAGTCTCGACCACCGCTATCTTCGTTCGCGTTTCTTGACGATCTTCTTCATCGGGGCTTCGGCTGGGGCGGATCTGCA
>VALG01008922.1:23264-38975 GCA_009835305.1 Ipomoea purpurea | reverse complement strand
CTATACGCACTGTACACTTGACCGGACCCGACTCCATGCGTATTTAGGGGCGCTTTCCGACCGCATCCAACTTCGGGGATTCGCTCAACCTGACCTGAAGACAAGGTTCCTTCTTACTTAATGAGTCTCTACTCGGAGACCTTTAGGCTTGGTTCCGACCCAACTGCTTAGCTAGGGTTTCCCGATCCCATATGATAAGTACTAAGAGACGAATAACGTTCAAACCGAGCATGATAGTCATTGTACAACCAAACTTCCATCACACGTGGATGTTGCTCGTTAGCCTTCGAGACCGACATGCGCATAGAAGACACGTGTCCCACATGCCGACTTCCCGGCATGTGTCTCCTCAAAACTCCTATAAATACTACATTAAATGCTTGTAGAAAAGATTATTTTGAACATTTTCTCTCTAGAGTACTCAGTAGCTTGGGACTCTACGATTCTCGGTATTATCTACCCGAGCTACCATTCTATAATTTCTACTCATATCCGTATACACTGGATTATTTACTACATCAGTGGGTTAAAACAAAAAGTTCAAATTGAGAGGAATGAATTATTTTGATAAGACTAGTGAGAGTATGTACTAACGAAATTTGATATTTTTTCCTCCAAAAAAAAAAAAAAAAAAAAATCAAAGAGAAAAGTTGTTCCAAATGACCTTTTTACAATTGATTTTTTTTAGTTCAAAAAGTTGATCTTAAAAATTATTGATCACACACTTATATTAATAGTTAAAAATCAATACAACAAATAAAAGTTATGTATTAAAGCAAATATCCCGGAGGCAGGAGTTATAAGGCAGTGCCTTGCAAAGGTATGTGAAATTGTCAGGCCAGGTAGTTAATTATAATAAATCAAATATATGTTTTAGCAGAAATACAAGGAGGCTGACAGGGACAAAGTTACGAATGTTGGGTGGTGCAAGCACCCAATTCTTGGGGAAATTCTGCCTACATACAAGTCTATTTGTAGGGAAAACAAGATGATCTGTTTTTTTCTATGGGAGCGACAAAAACCCTCACCCCCACTTGAACGAAATTGGTTCGTGGAGTAAAATAGTTACTCTCTCAGCTGGTTAAGGAAGTGATTATTAAAGTTAGCCACAATCTATGCCTACTCTTTTCGGGGATGAGTTTTTTGTTACCTGAGACAGGGGGTTGTTGTCAGTCCATTGACGTTAACTATGAAGTAATTATTGGTGGGGCAGTGGAAGATGAAATAAGGTGTAATTACATTGAAGCGTGGGACAGGTGTGCCATACCAAAAAAGTATGGGGTATGGGTTTTAAAAGCTAAGGCTTTTAAATATAGCACAATGCTAGTAAAAACAGGTCATGGCGATTTTAATGAGCAGCCAGAAGGGACAGCGTCGGGTAGGCCAAAATACTATATAGCTACAAGGTATACCACACAACTAGTTCTCACCAGATGCACACTACTTGGGTTAAGGGGTTGCCGGGCTATAATTCTTGGAGAGATTAAAATGCGGCCCAATGCAATGGTAGTTCTCAGGTGCGAAGGAGGATTGGGAATGGAAGATCAACTTGCTAATATTGGGACACCGTGGTTACGAGATAATCCAGCCATGATTCAAACAGAAATGCCCACATAAACAATTAGATGAGGGAGGCACGACGGTGTGCAGGACTATTGATTGGTACAGAAGCATACGCTGGATCGCCAGTTATGTTGTGAGTGAGGGGTTTTATTTATCACTGAAGATGTGAGACCGATATAAATTTTATGATCACTCCTTTAGTCTTTGAGTATGAGGACTCTTACTGGTACCTGGAATGGGGAAAAATGGGACACCTGTGGTTAGTAAGAGGAGGATGTCCCTTCTATAACATCCCTCGATTGTGGAGAATATCCAGCGAATTTTAATGATAAGGTGCAGATCCGCAATGTTGGAAATAAGTCCACACCGAAATGGAAAACTTTTTTGTGATGAAATTATGGAATTTGCTAAAACACACCCTCCACCATCCGACTCTTCTTCAACTCCACCATGCGTGAGTGAACCAACCATTTGCCATATGGTGGTTTAGATATGAAGATGCCGCCCCCTTGACCCTCCCTCTACCTCTGCTCTCTGCAACCCATTCCTACACCTTCCCTCTCCCTCTACGAACCCCTCACCCCCACACCACAATCTGCCCCCTCTCTCCCTCTCCCCAATACTTGTTCACACCCCGCACTTACCCAAACATGGCTAAAATGGAGTTATGGCATTACCTGAGAAGGAAGCAGATCCAGTTAAAATGGTAGCAATATCTGAGTTTTATATTGGAGAACCCGAAATTCAGCTGTCTGGAAGGGATCAATGATGCGGTTCACCGTTGTCAGAGAGCACCGTACATCTGCAGGCGTCGGCACTGCTCATGTTGTCGACCCGCACCGGTAGGTGCTGACCATGTAATTGGCCAGTGAGGTGGTCTACATTTTATGGGCGGTTTTCCGGCACAAACAACGGCGACTACTTACTGGCATGGTGGTAATGAAGGTTAAATTATAGGCCATATCTCTTTTTTTGCAGCACCCATAATTACAACGGGGTTACCAATTTTTTTTCACCAGTATTCTGTGATTCTCAGTTCATACAATTATTCTTTTCTGCTACTTTTGGAACGTTACACACATCTTTAATTATCCGATTGGCCATTTAATTGGTGGTTTTTGCCATTCGTATTCTCCTCACTAATATCGTATCCATTCTTATACTTTTGGGAGGGTTGGGTTTTCCAACAATTTGGGGCTTGTAATGGTAACCCAAGGTCTGTCTATTTTTGGGGGTGGAGTAAGATAGCGGTGTCCTGTGTGTGTGTGTGTGTGTGTGTGGTGCAAAGTAATTTAGGTTGTTGTGCACAGGTTTTGTGGTTGGGAGATGGTACAATGGCTATGAGGCTGTGATTGACTGTTGGCATCATAAATTATCCATTATACCAAAGTTTACTGTTATTGTATTGGGGGCCACCCGGCAAAATAATGGATGTTCTGAGAATGGCAATTTAGGCATGTGTTCCCTCTCCCATCGGTGTATTTTCTAATTTCCTATTTTTCTTCGAATTTCGGCCTGAGAGCCCGGACATTTATAGAATACCTACCACTTTTTTAAACTATTATAGAGAAATTCACAGTTATTCCACGGAATTTTTAAATTGGTCGAGGCGAAGGGAATTAATTATTCCAGGAAAATTAAAGTTTGAATGAGAGACAATGAAAAATTTTAGTGGGATCACCTCAGTGGGAACAAAGGTTGTCATATAACAAAAAAAATCCATAACGCGTACATTTATTATAGACTTATATCCCCGTGTAAAAAGAAATAGGATTCAACTTTATATATATGTGATATAAAGAACTTCAATTAATTAAAGGATAAATTAATTTTAAAAATTGAGGGATAATTTATAATCTTTCTTTTTATTTATTCCCCTACATAGGTTCATTGCCTTCTCTTTGGTGAATATTATTAATAAGAATTAATATATTTATTTTACTTTTTAAAAATAATCATATATTATATTTAATATAAATTATTCGAAGTTATGTTGTTTTCAGGTTTATCAAATTAAAAATATAAAATATTATATCTTATTATTAAAAAAAGGTCTAGTAAAAATCCTACTTCTAATTCTTGGCATATTTTTTAATGCCGCCCTCTGGGATTTGTAAAACTTATATTTAATTTAAAATGAGTAGAACAATTTCACTTTAGGATACCAATAGGTGTTTTGTGTGTGGAATAGTTAAATAATGTAAGGAGGAAGATAGTAAAATTTATTAAAGGAGGTTAATTCATTTAGGTCAAAGGGTTATATATATTAATAAGGTATATATGAATTTGTGAGTTGAATAGTTGGGTTTAGACAGAAATGGAAGGAATTTGGAAAGGGAGGAATCCGCATCTGCCACAATCTACAAAACTTTCACATAAATTTTTTAATGTAATAAAAGAAAGGATCAAAACAAAAAATTAGAGAGTGGGAAATACTAAGTGTTTTTTTTGTTGGTCAGAGGGTTTAGAACGTCTATTCTTTTGGTGGCGGGTAGGGCACAAAGAAAAATAAGGTAGCAAAGGCCACACCGTCACTGAGCAGGGGCGCGTATTCAGTGGGCGCGGTATTTAAAAGTGATTTCAGCGCGGGGCCCGATTTATCTCCATTTTTTGTGTTTTAAGTTTGATTCATTTTTTCCTCCCTTCCCAACATTCTCTTTTTCCATTAACATTCTTTTTTTTTACATATATCGGCAATAAGCTATCCAAATTAAGAAGAAATTGTAAGGAATTGTCTTCATTTAAACATTGAAGGGAATTTCTATATTTGATCCATTTCCTCGTGAACCATTATTCGTTGAGAATGAAATTTAGCGAAGTTGGGGAAGGTAAATATTTATGAGAGGACGGGAATTAGGGGATTGAATTTGATCATGTGATTGTGGTAGAGGGTTTGGATGCAGTTAAGAATGAGAGGAAAAACTGAGTATAAAATCTCATGGGATTGGTAAGGTTTTAGGGAAGGAATTAAATTTTTGTCAAAAAATTTCCTTTTTGATAAAAAAATAACATTTTTGTTTAACATAAATCCTTTAATAAGGATTGTAATAATTGATTAAACTTTTGAGTTATGAGTGAGAAGTGTTATAGATTATTTTTACGGCGGGAAAAAGGTGGCATATCGGTCTAGTCCGTCTCATCCTCGAATCCCAAATCCAAATCTATATCAACATACTTTCGGATTGGGTTTACCCAATTTTAAAAAAATAGCGTAATCGGTCTTGTTTGATTTTGTCGAAATAAAGAGATATAGTAATTTCTTATTTTCAAATAAAAGTTTTATTTAACCCATGCAAAATACAAACCCCGTCTTGTTTTTTCCAATTGTTGATTGGCTCAACCTTTTAATGGTGGCACAGAATAAATTGAAGTTTTTCATAATAATTACGAAGATAATTATTATAATAAATATTTTAAAAGTCCAATTAAATAATGATGGTTTGTTGATGTTTTTAGGTTATTTCGGAATAAATGAATTTGAAGATGATTTTTTGTAAGGTCAATTAGAAGATCCCAGTTAATATAGTATCCTTTTAACCCAAACTTGCCCAATAACAATTAAGACCACTTGGTTTGTTTAATGATATTAGTTTTGGAATTTCCTAGTTGACCTCGAGGGAAGCGTAATGGGAGGGTAGACTGACTATTGTTGTTTGTATTTACTCCATTGTTTAAAAAAATATCTTTGTTAATGGTAAAAGATTAGTGGGTTTTTACTATGATAATCTTTCCTATTACTCTCTTCACTTCTCACCTTTTCCGATGGGATTCCCGGGTTTCCTTCGTTTTTCCTTTTATTAGGATCTTACAATTAAAAATACATAAAAAAATTCGTTTCTTGTAACCCTTAAAAGAAATTAATGCATATCCAAAAAAACCCCCACACCAAATTAAAAAAAAAAACAGAGAGCACTATCTTAAATGTGTGTAAACCATGTACTTCTCCAGTGTATTGTAAGGAGTGGAAGTGTGGTCCTAACAAATAGAGATATGATTTATCAATTTAGAGAGGACGCGAGGCACGCAGCTCCAGAATTTTAGGTTATCAGGAGTTAGATAATTTTTTATTTTTGTGGGGGGGCCTATTTCACGCCCAACTTTTTTTACCTACTTTAAAAAAAAGAAATATATTACAATAATTTTCCTTCCGTTAATAATCATTATTTTCCCCCCATTCACAATTGAATTGTACATATTTTGTTGGAACCCACTTAAAATGTTCAAAAACTAGAGTTAATTAATCAATTTTCAAAATATATCGGATGGGCAGTGCACCCATGCACAAATGAGGGAGGGATGTATTTGTATTTAAGTTCACATATACACCTCGCGGAGTGGTGCCAGGCAGTAAGGAAGGCGTTGGATAATATATGGCCGATTGTTTTTAAACATGTAAAAAAGAGACCGACACCTAGATGAAAATTAGAGAAGCAAACAGTGATCGAAAAAATCTAGTTTCAGTTGTTCATCGGAGAAAGAAATCGGAGCGAGGGGTTGACCCCTGACAAGGGGGGTTAAAAGAAAGGAGTTTTTGGGGAAAGATAAACAAAACTAAGTAAGAAATATTCTCCCTTGGACTTTAGGTGACCTGATTCAGGTTTAACTTACAGTTTATGGGATGAACAAGGGAACATAATCTAGAATACACCAAAAGATTAGCAAAATGTGTTGAACATGATGTTCCCAAATCCACTGCTAACTTCTTGTAAGCGGATCTACATTCATGTGAAATTTTTCCTCTTTGGCTTTTTTCCCCCCCCGGGGACGTATCCCCCCCTTTTTTGTTAAGGCGGGTGCATAATGGGCCAGCCTCGACGAAATCGACATTAAAGTCAATTTTTCTCTCATACGGGGCTGTTGGTCCTTTGAACAGGTATGAACAATTATAATCTTTCGTGTTCTCTCTGGTCATTAACCATTTTCCAGAATGGTTACGGTACCGTAAAATGCATTATAATAACACATGCCAACAAGCACGAGAACGAGTATAGTGGAATACATTGATAACACAGGCGTATAATCATGTATAGTACTGTTTTGTCCTGTGTTGTCTCTTTTTTATTTTGATCTTCTTGTGTATATCCTTATCATTCCTGAGTTCTTCACCAGATATCTTAGATACTAATGGCTTCTCTCTGCTGATATAGGTCCAAATATCCTTCTTTGTCTCCTCATCCAACATATTGTTTTCTTCAAACAATGACTTTCACCTAAAATCACACCAAAGATACAAACATTACTATGGGCTTCCCAGGAATGAAATAGTTTTACATTGCATAAAATCTACAAACCTCCTCTTCAGCTCTGTGAAGGTTAATCAATAATGTTCCTTATCTTTCTGCAATGTTTTTACTTCAGCTTGCCAATGCAAGAAACTTGTGTTCCGATGGCCTCAATCTATCATGAGGAAGAAATTAAAAATAAAAATTTCAGCTGGATGGAGACTTCACAAATACAGAGTAACAATCTATCAACTGAGACAAACCAATATTAATTAGCATTAAGGCATTACCTATTCCACATCTTTAGCAATACTTGGCAAACTTCGACATTGCTATTTGCCTCTAGAAAACCATGTGCTTTTGATTGAAGTTCATCTTTGCTCATTATGCTTGCCAACAAAGACTCTAGCAAAACTTGTCCAGTAGATTGCATCCTCTCCAGATGTATCAACCTTCACGAGTATAATTTTTAATTAATTATTAGACTCTGTAGAATAAAAAATCACTGCAATGATAACTAGAATTCTGATTGTTCTCAAAGTAGACAGAATTCTGAGTAAAGGAATATAGAATTCCTGGTTCTGTAACATAAATAGTGTACAAATTGACGAAAAAAAGTTGGCCAATTGCTTTCCTACAAATGGAAGATGGGAAGCATAGCCCTTGGCCCTGCAAACAAGTTATTTGGAGACCAATGTCAAATAGTAATGTGACTGCCAACAATTCTGCCATTTTTACTAGAATTTATAACCACTTATAAGTTGTAACAATGAAAACTGCAAACAAAAGGACACAAGTTGTCCCCACAGTAACAGAAATTACTTGACCAGCTTATATATTGTCTTCCCCCATTGATGTTGATAATATAAAAAGATAGGGAATTTCCTCTCCAAGCTTTCATCAGATAGTGATATGCTATAAATAAAAGACAGAACTCCATCACTTGGAAACACACATTGTTTGTAGTAAAAAATACAAACTATCTAATTCTTAACTATCCTTTCTGAAGTCTATTTATTCAAAGAAACAGTCTCTCATTTGAGTCATTTCTGAATATTTATCCAAACTATAGAGACCAATTTCTTTTACAGTCGTTTTGATTTGACATGTATTCCTTTATAATTGGAAGCATAGATATTGCTAATTTTCTCAGTTCATGATGGCCAAGGCACTCTCATATCCTAGGCCATTGAATAACTCTTCTAAGATTCTACTCAATTATATACTGCTATTATGCAGAAAACCAGAAATCAACACCAAATTGCACATAAAACTTGCAAAAAAATTAGAAAGAGAAAAGGGGGAGGAAGGAAGAGAATGCAACCAGTAACCTGTTGGGCCTCGTACTTGTAGAACCGAAATTCCTCCTCCATCTTCTGCACCTCCTCCTCTAACTCGCGCACGCGTATCTCGGCCTCCTTGGCCCTCTGGTCCGCCTCATTCCCAAAATCCATCAATGCCTCTCGGTCACGGTCGTACAACGAGCACTCTCTCTCCCATCTCTTGCACTGCGCCAACAAATTCGAGCATTCCACCGCCAGTCTCTGATTCTCCTCCACGAACTTCTTCAACGCAGCCGCATTCATACTCGCCTCAGCCTAAAAATTGAATAGTCTTCAAAAAAAAACTATAGAGACCCATAAAAAAAGAGAAGCGAAAGAGGAGAATATGCAAACCCTAGTGCGCTCAACGACGTCATCCTTTTCTTTTAGTTTCGATTGCAAGAAAAGACAGTGATTGCGGAGCAGGAGAAGTGATTGTTCGGACGCTTGAAGCTTCAATTGAAGAGTTTGAGTCGAGACGGGGAGGCCAAGAGTGTGCTCGATCGATTCTCGAATATAATCATCAGTTTCACGAGAAATCTCCATCTTTTTCACTGAACTTTCAAAAATCCAGAAGAATCTATCACCAGAGAAATTCGAAGCGCCGAACAATCTCAAGCGAGGAGTGAGGAATGAGAGAGAGGTGGGCTGATCGGAAACTGGGATTTTGGGTCTGCTCAGAAAAGATTGGAAAATTTTTTGAGATTTCAAAATTGGGAAGTGGAGGCCTAGCCGTTACATCTGGTTTTTTGAAGTGAATGTTGTGGGGTGACGTGGTCATACCAAAGGCTGGGATTTGTTTTTTTGAGAGATTTTGATCCGCGCCGTCCAATCGATTTCAAAATATCAAACAAATTCCCCATTTGATCATATTTCCTCACATATTATTTTTGAGTTTTAATTTTATCATATTTGAGTTTTTGAGTTTTCTCTTCCTTCACCATTTTTTTTTCTTTCCTTCCCGCCTTCGCATAGTTATTTATCTCTACTCAAAATATTCTCTCGACTATAGCTAAATTCATACATTGATCCTTGACTTTCATTTTAACCAATTAAGTCCTTAACTTTACAATTTTAACACGATTTGGTCCCCGTCTATTTGACTGTTTGTTGAGTGTGATTTTTTAAGGATATATATGTAATTTCATGGTCCATAGATGATTTTTTAAGGTTTCGGTTGCATTTCCAGACCGCACAGTTAATTTGAATCCACCGCCGAAAGCAATCTGCCAAATCCTGTCGTCTTTCTACATCCCCTCTTTGGATTCAATGTAATTGAGTTCGTACCAGAGTGAAGAAGACAACGTGTTCCGAACCGGTGCAGCGTCATCCTGGAGGCCTCATGTGCTCCGATGAGAGCTGCAGGTTCTTCTGGAGATCGTCGATGACGGCACGGCCGCCGGCGTTAATGCAGAAGTGTTCGAAGAACCAAATCGTGTTAAAATTGCAAAGTTAAGGACTTAATTGGTTAAAATTAAAAGTCGATGACCAATTTGTGAATTTAGCTATAGTTGAGAGACCATTTTGGTATTTACTCTTTATTTTATTGGTTGAATTTTATTTATCGTTTCTGTATTTTCTCGTTGTTTTGACGAGTTACTCCATCTCATTTACTTAGCGAGTTCTTTTTTCATAAAGCGTGAAACGATATCATGGTCATGGCGTATGTGAATCTCATCCTAGGTGCCAAACATAACAATGAAAAAGAGACACTTCTGGACTATGATATGTAATTCAGCTCGATGGAGATATTGTCAATGGATAGAAGAATGGAAATAGATACTCAGGTAGTCTGCAATACTATTTAACCACTGTCAGTCTTGAGTACGTTTGACTAAATCATTAAAGAAGCTTTAAGTTCCTTCCAAAGAATCCAATTTCAAATTTGTGAAACAATATGCAAATCAAGTTTTCTTTAACATTGCTATGGAAGTTGTTTCTATGTCTGACTGTAAGGAATGGTTAACAATTTCATCGATCTTTATGATCAACGTTTCAATATATGATTAATGAATTAGCTTATCTATTTTTATTTTTTAAAAATATTTAGGTTCCATTTAAATGCAAGGAAAATAATTTTGAATATATTTATGTGTTTTTAATAAATATATTTAGGTTCCATCTATATATATAGTGTTTGGTTAAAGTCATCAAAATATAAAATGGTATTCCGTTCGTCTTATTTTATGTGTTTAGTTGGATTAACAATGATTACTGAAATTATTTTTAATTCAAATTTTCATAATGTTAAATTTAATATTAGCATATAAAATTAATATATTTATAAACTACATTAAAAATATTATTAAACAGAAAAATCAAATTTTAAAATAATAAAAAAATATTCAAGAAAATAAGTAAAGAAAAAATAGTTGGTTTGACCAATAAATAGTAAACATAACTGATAAAATGAGACAAAGAGATATTTTTCTGTTTGGCGAAAAACTAGAATTCTAGAAAATTTTCATATTTTTTCTATTTAAATCTTTTCTAAAAACATGAATATAAATTTAATATAAAATTAAAATTTATAAAATAATCATTATTTAATGATGATAATAATTATTATTATTTATATTAAAATACAATTATAAAATAAAATTTGCAAAAGTTATGATTAGATTAATAATAATTATAATAAAAATATGTAAATTAATACGAGTAATAATTTTCAAAAAATAATAATAATACTTTTCAATTAATATTTTTAAAGAAAAGTAATATTTTTAGCTAACATGTAATATTTTTTAAGAAAAAAAAATCTTAAGTTAAAATGTACTCCGTAATAGTTTTAAATTAAAAAACAAATATTTTTTTAAAAATGTAATATTTTTAGTAAGAATATATTACTTTGCAATGAATATATATTACTTTATTAAGAAAGAATTCATTATTTTTGGGTGAGAATGTAATTCGTTTATAATAAAAAATAATTTTTTAAAAAAATATTTTAGTTATGGGCGAGTCAAATATTTTTCTAGTTTTGTGCATCTCGATTATACTTATATTTTAATCAGACTAGTCCAATCTAATTTAAATAATAACTAGGAAGATGATGGGTCAATCTGTCTATTTGACACCACTCAATGGAGAAAGAGAAAACTGAGCATGGTATAAGAAATTAAGAATCCATAAAATATCTTCCAAACTGGATTGAGTATTTACTTTATTTTTCGTTAATAACCAAACACGGAAAAAGTTAAAATAAAAATAATTTTTAGAAGTTATTCTTTGAGTTTTTATGTGTTGCATTCAAAATAGTTTATTTTGATATTTTTATGAGAAAAGGATCAATTACACCCCTCGAACTTTTATATAAGAAGTGAATTAGACCTTCGAACTTTTGAAAGTCTGTAAATTAAGCATTAACATGTCAATTTAGTGCATCAAGACCCAAAAACTGATTAATGACATGTAATAACAAGTCACTAGGGTTCCACTAGTTGTCCGACGAAGTTTCGGGTGAAAACTGACGATGGACGACTAGTAGGTCGACAGAGAAGGCGTTACAGTTGGTCGCCTTCTCCATCATCTAGAGAAGGTGTGGCAATTTGGTCGCCATCCTCCAGTCGCTAGAAAATGCGACCAACTGCAATTTCTTTTCAGGCGACCTGCTGGTCACTCGTCCCCGATTTTCACCCAAAAGTAAATCAGAACATCATTGGAACCCTAGTGACCTATTATTACAGGTAACTAACTAGTTTTGGATCTTGATGCACTAAATTAACATGTTACGTGTTTTAATTGCAAATTTCAAAAAATTTGAGGACTTAATTGACTTTTCGTATAAAGTTTAAAGGTGTATTTGACCTCCTCCTCCTCCTCTCCCCCCCCCCCCCTTTTTTTTTATAAAGAAAAATTATTCTTACCCCTCCTAATTTTTTCTTTCTTTAACTTTTTTACATGACATGACTTATAATTATTGAGTGTCATGAATTGACTAATCCTATTGTAAAAAAAAAATTAATAAAGCTTAATTGGTAACAAAATTTTTATATGAAATATACTAAGTATCTAATGAATTTTTATCAGCCACATTGAAGTCAATGTGTACTTAAAAATGGATGATGGTTATCAAATGCTGAGAATAATTAAACCATTATAATTGCTGAGAATAATGGAAACAAATTCTGCGTAATAAATGAGAAAATCCATTTGAAATTCTATGTAATTTTATAAGGAAATAATAATTTATTAAGTATTATTACACCAATCTATATTTTATACTAATGCTAATAAAAGTAAAATATTCAATTAAAAATGTCTTTCCCCTTCTGATACGAGATTGCCATTCAAGTTCTAACGAAAACAATTCACGTTGATGCTCGCATATGTCATGACCTATCAACAAAAGTCAGGTCAAACACTAAAACTCACGTTGAGTTATTGCTAAAAAAACGGTCTTTAATCACGGTTAATGTATGTGAAATTTTTCCCGAGTCATTCATTCCTGATGGTCTGGTGGTTTTAACTCTAGACGAGGATGGATAAAATTCCGTTACTACTACCAATGCTGTCTACAGAGAGATTTTCAATAATGGTATACATTCAAGTTATTGATCATTATCGGTTTTTTATATACGAAAGATGACAAAATTGGGCTATATATCATAGCATAGAAAAAGTATACATTCGCCGTATATAATAGATTTTTATAAATGAGTTGGCTAGACGCAAAGCGAGCTACATTAGTCCGCAAATGAAATCACAAAGTTTCTAAAACACTCGATATATACAAATCTCTAAAGTTGCAAGCACCGATGCGTATACTACAATGTTAACTATTAATTTTGAGGCAATTATTCTACCTCGACATTCAAGTATTGGTATAACCATCCAAGAAAACATAATCGGTGCAAGGCTCCAAATCTTCAATGTATATTATCATACATATTCGATGTTAGTAATTTATAAGCAATTGTATATCGATCTAAATATTTTTAAATATTAATAACAAATCATTCAGTTCTGTGCAACGGCACGGGCCCGCAAATACTAGTTTTTGAAATAAAAATAATAAAGTAACAAATTAAACAATGTCATGTTAAGATGAAAACTTTTATAAAGAAATTATTTTAGAAAGAATGAATGAACATTGTCAATTACTACGTAGTGAGATGAACCTCTGGTTAATTCTTATCAAACGTTTATTTAATGGGCTAAATTTTGATGATTGCAAACCCTTGCTTTGATATTTTTAAATTTTTACAAAATTATGTGTTGATGATAATATGTTTAGAACAGAGTGATGATTTGTTTCTTTATAAAATGTAATCAGCTTTTTTTATTTATTAATTATTATAATGTTAGAACTCTGAAAAACAAAGTGGTACATGTGAATTTTATCTTACAACTTTACACAAGTAATCTACAATTACAAACGCCCCTAAAAAAATAACAGCTCCTGTCTTTCTTGCCGAGTTTTATAAGCGAACTCACGTCTGAATCGTGATAGACCCTAGCCAAGCAGAACAGTAATCAGTATAGTCTAACTATCTTCCTATACTTTCTATCTTTTTGCTCTATTTCTTCACTTTCTACTCTTGTCTGTTGTAGATTTTCCATTTTTAGTCTCAGTGTTATTCGGAATGATTCTTGGTCTAGGAAATGGAACTGCAGCTCGCTGTAAGAACGCAATTTTCACACTCTCGCCCCAACAACGACACTTCTTTCTTGGAGAAACAAAACCGATTAATCCCCAATGATTCTCTTTCTTCAAGGTTGCAGCTATTTTTTTGTCCTCCACCACTATCACTATCACTATCACTATTCAGACTCTCCTTGTCTGGTGTGGCCCTTTTCTCTATCTGATTTTTGTGTCTCTCTGTTTCTTTTTATTAGCTTGTGCGTTTTCTTGCAATTAGCCCTTGTGAAATTTGGGTCATGATATATCAGGTTGCTAAGATTGAGGGATAAGTGGGAATTGAGAGCTTCAAAAGTAGATGAATTGCTTAAATTTCGTGATGGAATGAGGATGATGATGATGATGATGAAGGGTCTGAATCCGATAGGGATGATGAAATGGAGGGTGATGATTCGTTTGTAATGGATGAGGAAGAGAGGCTGGAGTGGAGGAGAAAAGATTAGGGAAGTTATGGACATGCGTCCTGAGGTTGAGGAAGAGGTAGACCCTGTTGAGAAGAGGAGAAAAATGGAGAAGCTTTTGGCGGATTACCCTCATTGTCGTGGACGAAGAAGACCCCAATTGGCCGAGGATGCAGATGGTCGCGGTTTCAAGCTCGACAGTTTCTTCAACAAGATTTCCATTAAGAATGTCAAAGAAGGATAAGGATGATGAGGGTTACGACAGTGAGAATGATATAGTGTGGCAGGATGAATGACTATATTCGTCCAATTAAAGACTTGACCACTGCAGAATGGGAAGAGGCGGTGTTTAAGGATTTCAGTCCCTTGATTGTCCTTGTTCATAATCGTTATAGAAGGTGATACCTCGTATTCAGTTTCGTGTCACTCATTATCAGTTCTCTTTTCTTGGTTTGAAAACCCGATTACTATTATCTTGAACTGAGCTATTACTTGCTAGTAGTGATATAAGGAGTAGCATTCTAATGGAACTTTACTCCTTGCTTGTGCTATATCTCCTTTTTGTGTTATTTTTAATCTCGTTCTTTTGTCTGTCCTGCGGACTACTAGAACCCCGAGATCCGATCTGATAAGTAAATAAGAACCCTTAGACAATTGATTTGAAGAACGTATCTAGTAGTTTCTGACTTCCTATTCTCACCACCAGTCCTGCTCGATTCCTGGTTGTAGACTTTACAGGAAGGATAAGAATCAGGTCAAGTTTGTGACTTTGTTCCACGGGGCAGGGGGAACTTGTAACATCCTTGGATCCAGAGGCAAAACCAGAGTAACTAAATCCAGATTTAAACTTGAAAACTTTAGTTCAAGAAGGATTTTGGTACCTAATCCTGCTAAAAATCCATTTTTACAGACTAAATAGGCTCAGGCCTGAAGTTTAAAAAGCTGAATTAAATTCATGTCAGGAACTCTTTTTATTTACTTTGTATTTAGTAAGAGAGAAGGGGAAATAAGTCTTTATGCACCTTGTTTAGCTAAAATATATAATCCATATCTTGGCTGACAATTTCTTGTGATTCTAGAAAGGATGATCAATTGACTATTATTTAACTGGATTTATGTAATCTCTGCAGGCCAAAGGAAAATGAGAAGATTCGTGATGAATTGGAGAAAGCTATACAAATCATCTGGAACTGAGAATCCCTTCACCCGGGTAATTGAATTTGAAACTTTACTTTCTGTTATTCTTCTTGTGTGTGTCTGTGTTTTTTCCCCCTTCCTTGAACACTCCATTGATGGTTTTCCAAATATGTGCGTGGCCGTTGATGCTATTGTTGAGCATTGATTTGGTGTCTGCCCTGAAAGTATCTCTTTTCCCTGAACTCATATTCACCAAATCTGGGAAGTCTTGTACGTGAAAAGGTAAAGAAATACACAGAAGCATTTAACCATTCAAGACTCATTTTAACTTCGAATCTTAATTTTAGTTTTACTGATTTGTTTTCAAAAATATGGCGTTAAGGCTTGAACAGCAGATGAGCTGGTTCAGAAAATAGTTGGCA
>VALG01008922.1:0-14797 GCA_009835305.1 Ipomoea purpurea | reverse complement strand
TAGCATTAAAAATTTTTGGGAGCAAACAACCCCTACCGTTATAACGGTTCCAGTCTATCTTTTCCATTGATCTGTTACCATGCCACATGCATTCACCAGTATATTTCTTATCTCTTATTAATAATAGGAAAAATGACAACTTTTTCCCACTAAGTTATAGTACTCTATAGCATCTTTTTCTCCCCCAAATTATTTAAGTGGGCTCTTTTTCCCCATGTAAATGTTTAAAGTATGGGAAGTATTTATCCTTAAACCATGTAAAGTATTTAAAATAATATTTCATTTATTTTTCTTCTCTAACAAAATTATTACTATAACTAGTATTTGCACCCGTGTCGATGCACGGATATGAATTTGTTAACGAATATATGAATTAGTATATTATAATTATTAAATTAGAAACATCAGATATGATATAATGTTGATCCGTGCACTTACAGAGATAAATGAGTTTAGATCGTTTATAGTATTTTAATGAGTATTATTAAAAAAAAATTTTGTGCACAGACTGTAATTGTATCACAAGAGGGAACCACCCCCGCTTTGTATCAACAATTTTCAGTGCCTCACTCAACAAAAATCGATGCGAGATGAAATACATTAGTTATTGTTATCTCTTTTGCTGGGAAATGTATGAGAGTGAGGTATATTAGTAATTGTTCAGCCCCTCAATTTTGTCAAATGACTAGTAACAATATAAATTGCCTACCACAACATGAAAAATTTAAATAAATATAATTTATCGTGATGAAGAGCAAATGGTGCGAAGATATGAGTCCAGCCTCCGTGCGTACAGATACGATTAAGGTAAATCATACAAGTATGAGCTCTCCTCACGTCCATATTGTCTCTCAATTTTACACTCTCTTCGCATTGTTCGTCTGTTTAGCAATACAGAAATGGAGAAACGAGAAAGTTATATTTTTCAAATATACTACCATGTAGTACAATAATTTCTGGAGAGGGTAGAAAAAATAAAAACATGAAAATTAAGGAGAAGAGTGTTTACCGTGTCAAAATTCTATATCTCCTATCTGTATCACTATTCTTCTATAACCTAACTTCTTGATTCTTGGAAGAGAACTCTAATCAGTGTACAGCACACAGATAAATATACGAGGGAAGTATGCATATAATGTTGCATCAAATGAAGCAGTGATGTGGTTAGGGGCATAATAAGATGTATAGCAGTATTTGTGTCCACATTTGATGTCTCATAAAAAATTGTTTTCAGCGATAAGTCTTGTTTATCAAATCCAGCCCGCTTTTTTTAGGTCTTATTCCCAGTACAGCATGCTGTACCTGTGCTGTATAATTAACTTAATAAGAAACTTTCATCCATCTATCTTTAATTTTACTATTATTATGTTTCAGTTTAATTTTTCATTCTTAACGAATAATTTAGGCAATTAAATTATTATTATTATTCTTTATTACATATTATATTATTTTATGTTATGTATTATCTAAGTAAAACTTATTATTACTCGTACCAAAACATGTCTGTACTACAAGTAATTATGTATAATAGTTAACAGAAAACTCTGAAAAAAAATATGCAACTTTAAAATAGGTTTGATACCTTTATTCATATTAGTGATTAGTGGATATATTTTGTAATTTTTCTTTTGTTACATTTGTGTAACATCATTAGATATTAGTTGATATGATATAATTATCATGTTAAAATCTTGTATCAATTTATTTAATGCAATACAACTTTTTATTAAGACTTGATTAATTACTATCTGTGCATCTTTATATGTGGTATATTCTGAACAAAATATGTTATAGAAAACCAAACTCAGATAAAGATTGGCAGAAACAAATGATTACTAAGTAGCATCGAGCGAACAAAATATAAAGTACATTTGGGTCAATACATTTTCTATATCTAGAAGAGCAAAAATAAGAAATAGGCACAATCTTGCAATACACAAAATGAAAAACTGAAAATGACAATAATCATGTATAGGAAAGAGAGACAAAATGAACTGTCAACGACCCCTAAAACATTTCCCCTCTCCAGTATTATATCTATGTAGAATCTCACACCTTTCGCTTCGTTCGTTCATTCCACGCTATATACTGATCATGGTCTGTATCACGCCTCGTCACTTAGCACGTGTCTAGATATTACTTTCCTATAATTATCTCAAGTCGATATGTGTAATTTTGTCACCTATAGTACTTAAAATAATAAAAAATATTTCTGGAGATATTCATGAAAGAGAGTTTGCATAACGCACGCTAAACAGATCCTATAGGCTTGTATGTAGCTATGACACAATCGTCACCAAAACCTCGCCCTGCTGGAATTTTCGTCTGATCATGCCTGATTCGTTAGACTTTGTCATAAGAAGCCTTCGTCACTCATCTCATTCTGTAAGATTAGCACATGAATAATAGGGTACAAACTGAATGCCTCGCCCGATAATGGTACGGGTCAATCCTCTACAACCTCGGCGATGGCTCAAAATTCGCCCACTATACGAAACACTGAAACCTGTTTACTCGTATGTACTTGAAACCTATTTCGCGCGAAGAATGTATAATGCTACATTCCTCCGTAAAACATTATATTTTCAATCCATGCTATGATGTATGTATATTTTCCCCTGACCATCGTTGTCTTTCGAAGTTCGTTTCATTAAGTCTCACATTACAGCCAATTCTAATGTCATGCGACCAACTCTCCTCTTCTGGCAATTTTGCCTCGATTCAACCCCGCGCAACCCCGTTCGTCCCGTATTGCTCGAACTGTGAGTATGGAAGACCTTTCTATAGAAAAAAGATCTGAAAGGCTAAAAAACAAGAAAAAAAATGGTCAATCATGCATTTAAATTACAAATGGACATGAAAATGAAAATTTGGAGGATAATATTTCGAATAATAATATCTCTACATTAGTTCAATAGTAAATGCATATTTAAAAATAGTACAAAGTAAAATGGAAATATTTCAATTAATAATATCTTACATCATCATAAAATATAGAAATTGGTATGTAACAAACACATAGCGATCAAACCTCTGCAATTGGAATTGCCATCTCTATAGCCTGTGGATGGCTGCAGAATTTGGCACTGAAAGAAAAACGGTCTGCTAATATCAGTAAGTACCATCACATCAACATCTAGACGTATTTCAACTCCCACCGCCCGGCCGGGTTCCTTACCATTAGGTAATTGGTATTTCACTCGGGGAAGGCGCTCCTCTCCACGGTGAATAAACGGCCCGCGAGCCAGTATGACTGAATGGAAAATTCTGCAAGGTAGTCAGGATTGCTGCTATTGACTCCACGGAAGTAGAAAGAAGACGATGTAACAAACTACAAGAGTGTGTGTCGCCCCCCGAGCCTCCCGAATGGTTGTGTCCTCACCTGATCGTATCGGTTTGGTGTCTAATCACGAACCAGAATCTGCAACTGATAAGCCGAGACCATACTATGTATGCTGTTGTTTGTGTATGTATATTAACGCTGTGATTGACATGATACGTGTATGGTGTATATGTATATAAATAAATGTTGTGTATAAATGCTGTGAATGGTATCTGTCATCGGCCGTTTCTCTATGTTGATGATCATGTAAAGGATAAGTGGGTCATTAGTATTCTTCGCATCACAAATTTAATAAGGATAGTCGCACGAAAATATAAACATTAATTCTAAAATAACTAAGACGCATGATAGGCCAGATACGAGCATTCCATTTTGTTGGCTTTCTGTGAGTTGTGTATATGTTTATTTGTGTATTATATGTGCATATTCTTTATATCTTAGTAGTGAATCTATTGTTTGATTATGTATATATGTATGTATGTGTTATGTATATATATATGTGAAGTTTAAATAGCTGTTTTGAAGAGATTTTTGGCTACTATGTGTGTCTATTCTGGTCAGGAGTCTGTTATTATATATTGTGACGACTACACTTGGCAGATAGCTATTTGATCCCATATTAGAATTGTATATCTATTTTTGCAGTTTAGTTCACGGACTATTGTTTTTTGCAGAAAATACATCTTCCGTCACTTTTGTCTAAAAATTCTCGTCTATCTCATTCTTATCATATATTTAATTCCGTCGAGTATTTATTCCTATATTTGTATATTCTCTCCTTGAGATACGTAAAAAATGCAATTTTAACTGACCTCCCGGAGTTCAAAAATGGTTGAGAGAGATGGTTTTGCCTTCAACAATTCCGTGATAAATTTGACGGAATAGAAGACTGTGACTCGGAAAGGATATTTATTATGGTTTAACTGCCACTACCTTCAATAGTCCCGTTGAGACTTATATTTAATAAGAGCAAGAGAGTGTAGTAAAAAAGTACGTGGATCAATAATGCTCGACTGGAAGGAGAGTACAGAGCGCTAAGATGTATGTGACGTGAGAGACCAAATAGTGGAGGAAAATCAGTAGGTTCAATAGAGCGTCTGGACATTTCACGCGTCTGAACACTATAATTATGCCATATATGTATATCGTATTCTGTATGTTGTTATTATTTAACACAACTGAATATTATGTAACATTTTGCAAAATCTATTATAAATTTTAAAGGTCAGGGGGTATGGCGGAATACTATGTACGTATTTGAAGTAAACATGTCGAAGAGTATGGTAACTATTGTAGCAAGGATTGTGCTTATCTACTTAAACAACAAATTGTACAATAGTATATAAAATTAATATACCCTACCCGGATTGTATGGTTGGGTATATGAATAAAACCACCCACCTCCCGAATATACTAAAGTTGATCCTTGTGTATAAGTTCAGAAATATAAATGTGATAGGTAAGACAATAAACATAACCACCCATATAATAACGAGGAATTAAAATGCTGTCCACCTAATGGGAGTTATCCACAAAAATTGAGTATTCAACTGCAGAGCACTTATTCTAAAAAATATAACCAAATATAATCGATATCCTATAGATCCAAATAAAAAATAGAATCTAACAATATAAAACAGATCTAACAATTCAATTAACTACTTCTTATACACCGTGCTAATTCTAGGATCCTTGATGTAATATTAACTTTGATATTCTATTGTAGACCAATAGAATCACATTAATGATCTCACACCATCAAATTAAACTCATCGAACTACCAACAACTACGAAACTTCACAAATAATCTTAACCACTTAGAGAGTCATTACCGCGACAATAGACGCAAGAAGAAAACAAGTAGTGGAACAGAAAAATAAGACCAGGGTTCATAGCAAAGGAAATATAGTTAAGAATATATTAAATAGGCTATAGAAAGGAGAGAAGAAAACCAATAAATGAATAAATTTATTTGTCTCAAAAACAATATATTTTTTCTTATTAAGCTAAGGTGAATTTCCCTTATATATAAAGGCTCCCTGTCCATTTAACAGTTTATTAAATTTCGCGTGTGGTAACATATAGAGAGGTTCTCACTCTTATTTATTAAGATTAATGTGGGGATGAATCTTGAGAGTAATATGGCGAATGAAGTAGAATATTACTTCATACCTCTATGTGGGAATATAAAGTATCGCCATCTTCTTCCCCTTATGATTAATGTAGAGTTCAAGATAATGAGGATGTTGAGAAAAAAGGTTTAGTTTCTTAGTTGTGATGCTATGGGACATGTTAGTGATTTACCTTGTCGAAATCTTACAGGTAATTGTGTCCAAATGATGTGAGAATGTAACGGAAAGTATATATATACGTCCTTGATGATTTGTGGGTAGGAGTGTGTAGTGGTCCCTGTCCAATAAAAAGTATTGGGTATATTGATGACGAAAATTTTTCTCTGTATTTAATGTTCTTGAGCATACATTGTAACAAAAAATATTTAACGGACTATTAATAACTGATCCGCGGCATAGAATGCAGATGATTTACGCTAACTTTCATATGTTGCACTATCGCTTTTGTTTTTAGGGTAGTCCATCCTAAAATATTAAGGAAATCTTATAAATCAGTGATAAGATGTATCGGTATACAATCGCTTGAATCTCAGACCTTATTTAGTAAATTCCTGTCTATTTAATTATTTGCTGTCCTTCTATTGTTTAATCTAATGGAGTCGTCGGCTAGCTGTTGCTGGTGGATCTATGGATTTCGTAAGCTGTCGTTAAATTGCGCATCGGTAGGTTCATCTAGAAGGTGTCCACTCTATAGCCTATCTATTGTCATGGTCCTCAGTGGTTCTGACTCACCCACCAACCAACATCCCCGCGGATCTGAGCCATCTTCAAAGAATTTGTATTGGTAAATCAGCAGGTCCTTTTTTATATGGTCGGGTCCGTTAAAATGGTGTTGGTGGTATGGAGTGTTTATGGCGTGCGTATCCTACACGACCGAAATCTGTGTAGTGATCATATACAGGACAAGTCTCACTAAGCGCAACACCTGTTCAGAGTCTGGTAGACGGGGCAGACTGGTAGCCACGCGGGATCGCGACTATTGCACCTCTAGACACTGGCATGATAAAAACCCTTTGCCGGAAACTGTGACGGTACATCAAATATGTATGTTTACTCTCAAATATCTTCGCCGAGCAGCAGACAGGGTGAACCCACGTCCTTGCTAGGAAACCCAGCACGGCACTATACACGCACACACAGCACCCAACCACCAGAGAGGTCCTCCCGTGTCATATATATCTCAAGCACGTAATCGCGTATGTTCGCGCCTCACACTATTCTAAATTCCTCCTTTTTATGAAGGAAGATGAGGTGTCTTCAATAAAGAATCTGGAAACCCAGCATTGTCTTATTAGCTCGCTAATTAATTGTGAAAATGTTGCCTCGGGTTCTTTTAAGCCATTGATATTATCGGATATTACACTTTACGATATGGAGTGATATTGATGTGCTTAAAAATCGATGGTCTAGAATGGAATCCATGATTTTCTAGTTTTAAAATCATGACTGTACTGATCTATGAAAAAGATCTGTAACCATCAGTATGACCCTGCCATCTTCAGCGAGTGGACAACAGTATGTAATGAAACCCTTATTGGAGGCTTAATGTCTAATAGTAATTAAAGGGAATATAGGTCTCACAAACGCTATTGAGGTAAGGGGTGCTGATGCTCATCCAAACGTATTATAAGTGAAAAATACAGATAATAGGCTCTGGTGTTTTACACAGTTGCTAACCGACATGAATCTAAAACCTATCGGACTTGTATATCAGCGTGCTTATACGCGATATGGAGATTATGTGTGTCCGCGATTGTTCCAGCGCTTGCAGCAATGTCTCTAGGATTACAAAGACTGTGCGTTATTGATGTTCTCTATGAATGATCGTCCGCAAATTGTTGCTCGAAGATGATATGTGAATCGGAAAGTGAAACTTGTGATCCTTTAGATGTGCATTCTATGATGTTATCTTAGCGTACCTATCTCATTTACTGTTGACATGCTTACCCACTACTTGTCGAGTCTATTCCCGGTTTAAAAGCTAGAGTCTCCTATAGCTATATTACTTCCTGCTTCAAGAATGTGGTTTCCTATAGTCATACTATACAATATACGGTGTAGACGGCTTACAAATCTCTCTAGGAACGTCGTTGAGCGTAAGTTAAGTTACTTCATACTCGGATCCATACATGCTTCAGAAACATGTCCAAAATAATGATATGAAATTTGCTCTTCATGGCAACGTAGTCGCCGGATGAGTAGTTACCGAAACGTTGTTAAATGAGCATGAAGTGCTCAGAAGAACGTAGAATGGTTATGAGAGTGAAGGGAATGTTCCTTAATCGGCGCTGTGGTAGACACTATATCTTTTACTATCAGTGATTAAAATGAGCTGATATATGAAGGTATTTTGAATTCGGAGTAAAGTATAGAGTATGCCTGTGCACCTTGGGTTCTCTGTATTTGAGTAGATCCCAAAATTTGTATTTTTAGTTTAGAGTGATGAATCCTTCTGTCTAGAATGTCTCGAACCAGCCAACAGCCAAAATTTGTATAAGCACCTTGAATGTTTGTAAGGATTAAGTTCCCGAGTACTATAGTATAATGAAAGAAATATTAAGTCCCTTATTTACTTGTAAATTAGTATATAAGTTATAAAAATGTCTATCTAGACAAAGATGTTGGGGTGTTCACAAGGAATGATTAATCACGGCAGCCAAGTGTCAATTAAAAGGAATGGGACTCCATTACTAGGCAATGTGACATTTTAAGCCAGACATCAGCGACCCCGCGGAAGGAGTGCGTATTAGAGGCACACCCAATTCAAGTCAATTATACATCAAGAAGATCAACCGCGAGCAGCGACAATGAGAAATGTTCTCATCTTCTAAAACAAATCCATATTCTCTGACCACGCCTAAAATGTCTCTGCTTCTTGTTATCCTACCCTCCTTCCGTATCGTTGTGACCTCCAATGTCTTAAACCCTTGATGTATGACACGATCACAATCAAATTAAAAGGCGAACGACAATGCAACCCATCGTATCTATAGTGCTCTCTGATATTTAGGGTGTTAACCGGAATCTTCAGTCGACTTAAGAAGAAGCGTGTGCGAGCTCATCTGGTGACTTGTGGCGGGCTTGATTTTGACCGGTTGAATGTATTGGGAGCTAGCGTCCCAATCCCGTCTTCGCCAAAAGAACCTTTCTTCCAGCTGTAAGAATTCCTGGTTGGCTTCTACAATATCTACGAAGTACATGCAAACTCCGCCTTTGCTCCATTCCTCCCCTAGTTACTTATGCGCGAGGTTTTGTTGTTAACCCTGAGGTACTATTGTTTTATGGTCAAAAGTTAACAACACAAATATTTATCTCCATCCTACAAAAGTTAAGACAAACTTTGATGCGATCGATAATCTCTAATACTGTACCTTCATGACTATAAAACTAGCAACATGCATCGAATTTTATGCGCGCTGTATGTATTGCTTCTTAGACCGTTTCTAGATATAATGTCTAACCCGATCGCAGCCTTGGGAATACTCTAAGAATAAAAATAAATATTTGAGGATCCATCCCCACTAAAATTCACATTTAAATCGTCATGCGAAAAGAATAATTTCCATCCCTATATTAGGGGCCTAGTAGTAGAGATCTCCGCACAACCTTTGGCGGCCGGCCCTAACCATTTTATTCTTGGCTAGTCTAGTCTTTCAACCGAACCCCGCGCACTATGATTCCGGCTCGAATCTCTCATACTACGCTTCCATTCAGTTTTGGAATTATCGAACGAATTAGGCTATGCGGATAAGACTTACATTACACCATAAACCTCTGAGGGTTGTGACGCTTCTCACTAGGAACCTCCATAGTCGAAGCGAGACATTTGCTGTGAAGAGATGATCTGACAGCAACATCAAGGTTAACCCCGTCCTTTCGAAATCGATATCTACGACATGACATCCCAACAACCAAAAGTTAAGTTATACGGCATTGACACCCGCATCCACATTTGTAACATATTTCATGTTATTTAACGTGGAGAAACATCATAATTATGTTCTATTCTGTATTGATTTATTATATTCGTCTTCCTGTGATCAAAATATATGTGGAGACCTATTCCGTTGTGTCCCTGTCTATTACGTTTATCCTTCTCCGTTTATACTCGCTCAAGGGCCTAATCAATGTATCGTCCCACTCGCCTGGGTCGCTACTTACGGTTATAGGATCTCCATCGTGTGTGATACTATCTATTGTTTTTATAAGATCGCTAAGGAAAAGTATATCGATCCACTTGAATTCACATCTTCATTGAACATAGTATATACAATCAATTAGCCGATATGTTACTATTACCTTCTAATACACTATGGCAGCTATCACAAATTTAAACTTACTGATCAGGTTTAGAATTACAATTTGCTAAATACATAATCTACTCTACAAACATAACAAATAGAAATCGTAATGCTTAGCAACTTAGGATTTACCGGATCTCTACCTGTATTCATTTTGATATAAGAGGTATCTTTTTCTCGGGTGCTTTATTTTTTTTACAAACTGTTCTTGGTGAACGAATTAATATATAGATCAGAGACCTCACTAACCAAATACGGTGCTAAAACCAAATCGAACCCCTTTGGTTGGCAAACCTCCTCCTTTTTTTTATGTATGTTCAAATTTGCAATTTAATGAATATCCATAATCGTCTACAACCTCTGTATAGCAATCGAGCAGACTGCATATATCTTAGCTGCTAGGTCATTCTATTCTTACTACACTTATCTATATGCGTTTATAAAAGAGAAGAGATGACCACATGACTTATTTAATTACCATAAAAACGGAGGATATAGGCAAGGAATTGAGCAAAAAAAACCACAGCGCGCGGAAGTGAAATCTACAGAGACTTGAACGGACTTGGATGAGAAGGGTGTTGTTCAGGCGTCCGGAGTCGACTTCCTCTCGCTAATAAGGCTCGATCCAGACCATGCGAAGAGGGTGAGGCTCAGAGTTGCGGGGACGATCGGGTTCATCCAGAATGAACAATGGAGGAATCCATAGATCCATCCAGCAAGACATGTTAGCGTACCACCCGGTTCCAAGGTTGATTAACTATCACGCAGAGTCAAATATGCACATGGCCTCCTGGTGTTGGAATCTAGAGGAACGCCAGGTTGTCCAGCATCAGTATCCCGAGAGGTTCATAAAACGGGTCAAGGTATATAAAACACTCTACATATAGATCTAAATGGGCGATCCAATGAAAGTTATATATACCTCAGAGGAACCTAGCCCTATGGTGAGGGGACTTTTTGGCATCCCCCTTCACTTGCCACTAGCTCCCCTCTGTTTCTCTCCTCCACTACCCTCTCTCTCTACACACAATTCACTCTCAACTCTCTCTAGAAATAGGGAAGAACACAATTATGAATAAAGGGGGTATTTGGAGCTAATTCCTCTTGTCTACATGCATCGTTGTTCATACTATATACATCCTTTGTACACGGGAATTACCCGTATCAGCAGCTTATATGCATGCCTGCCACGACAGTATAGTATTTTTTATCGTAAACTTCTCAATCAGGACTATCCAAATTATTCATATGCAGGTTTTGTTGTAAGGCATTGCCAGAATCTCAAACGACACTTGGAATTAGTGTCTATCAAATATGTTTCTCGATCAGTGAACAAGTGTGCTCATGCTTTAGCAAGGGCTGCGAGTTCTTAGTCTGGTCATATTAGTTGGTTTTCATCTATTCCTGCTTGTATTGAACGTTTTATTTCATGATAATAATATTATTGCTTTGGTTTTAAAAAAAATATTTAAAATGTTTAATTATACAATCCTATTCATTTTCTAGAAAATGTACCGAACACATCAAGATAGTTTTCCAGAATGCAATCAAACACTGGAAAGGAAAATATTTTCTGAAAAATAAGTCATTTTTTCAGAAACATTTTCCAGAAGTTGTTTTCCTGCATTCCAAACGAACCCTAAAATGGGAAATTTTTGAAGGCATTAAACAAACAAAAATAAGATATTTTTTTTTGGGACTTGCTTTACTGGTCAAAAACGAATATTCAATTTTTTAAAATTTTTTTTCCATTTAATACTTGAAACACAAATCCAACTTCGTTTTACGTGAGGATGTATGCCCAACACAAGTGGACTTGCGTTTTGTGTTATATTTTTCTATACATAAAATGCAAGTCCTATTTGCGTTTGTAAAAAATAAATTTATAATAATTCATTTTTCTATGTTCTATGTGTTAACCTGGAGACAGCCATCAAACACTCGAGAAAGAGAACTCCTTGCATCGATGAAACGGTCATCATCGTACCAATAATTCGCGGCAGTGGCAAAGCTATCCACCACCGCTAAATCGATCTCGAAAAACTCATCTTCATCTTTCTTCATCTTCCCAAAAAAAAAAATATTTAAACAGAAGTAGTGGTGGTTGAAGCTAGCTAGTAGCATAACAATGAAAGAAATGCATGAGTATATATACCGAGTGTGTGTGTGTATATATATGTTTATATATGTGTATATATACTATATATAATATATAATATATATATATTAATATATATATATTAAAGAGAAACAGTAGAAACAGCTTTTGATAATTTAAGTTCTTCTTCAATTAATAAAAGAAAACGTACTGTTGAACAAATAAAATGGCTTTTATTTCTATAGCTCAAGTAGTAAATATTTGATAAGATATAAAAAGACTTCATTTAATTACTGCTCCGTATATATACCCAAATGCAAGTTGTGGCGTGATGGATATATTAGCAATGGGTTTCGGGGCGAACCGACCCCGGAGAGGAGTTGGCGCGGCATGAGGGGCCAAGGGCGGGGGGGGGGGGGCAAGCACGGGTCGACCTCGGTCAAGGTTGACCCCGGCTAGAAGGTCGACGTCAACCCCTATTGCGATACCTATACCCCGAGGAGGTGAGTCCAGTCATTGAGGAGGTACACCAGGAGACCGTACTCAGCCCCAACCCTCAACCTTGGTCCGAAAAATCTCCACGATTGCCCGGGTGGAGGACCTCAAAGAAGTCCAATTCAAGGCTTACCTGGTCTCCCCGTGCAAGCTCGAGCTCCCTACTGGCTAGATCACCTTAAGGGGGCGTTTGGTTCCACGGAATCTTGGATTACCCAGGTATTAGGATTCCCTCCTGGAAGGTAATGTGAGATTTTTGAGAAATTAAAGATTCCTGTGGTGTTTTGGTTTTGGATTGGTTGGGTAAATATAATACACTTTGTTTGGTTAAAGTTATATTTAGGTATATGAAATTCAATTTTTACAATAATGCCCTCAATAAATATATTAAATATATAAATAATATATAGATATTACGTTATTATATTAATATAATATATATATAATATAATAGCTATATATTATATAGTATATATATATAAAGCTTATATTAAAAAAACTAAAATATAAATATTAACACATGTATATTTGATTTATATAAACATATATAATTTCATTTATTATAATTAATTATTAATTATTATCTATTATTATTATAATTATTATTAATTATTATTATTATTAATTATTATTATTATTAATTTTATAATTATTGATTAATATTATTATTATTTATCTATTATATAGGACTAGTTAACAGGGCAAAGTTGGGAAATAATTTCCAACGTAACTAAAGAATGTAACCTAAAAAATGGGGATAATCATATTACCTTGAAACATTACCGCCACATCAGCTTTCAGGTAATATAACATTAACTGGTAATCTCATAAACTTGAACCAAACAAGGTAATATAACATTACCAGACTCGGATTACTCAGGTAATCTAAGATGACCTGAACCAAAAGCCCCTTAAGGAGTACCAGAAGACAGGCGTCCTCCCCAAGACGAGGTGGACCTACTTGGCTTGACCCCTCAACCTCCGCCCCGAACACATCTCCAAGATAGCCCGGGTGGAGGACCTCAAGAAGTCTAGTTCGGAGGCCTACCCGGTCTTCCCCGTGTAAGCTCGAGCTCTCTACCTACTTACTCCTTGAGGACACACTCCACGGAAGACACTACAACGGCACCCTACTACGCTACCTATACCCCAAGGAGGGTCACCCGGGAGACCCCATTCTCCTCGTCCTACGACTTTGAAGCCCGAACCCCCTCTGAGGTAGCCATACCCCCTCCCCCGGTAGAATAATACGACCCCGACCTCAACGAGGACAACCACCGGACCTCCTCGTCGAGAATTACCAACACCAAGCTAAGGTCTACCGCGAACACGCATGTCCGACCGTCGTTACCTCCCAGGTCGGCGACGAGGCTAGCCAGCCCCAGGAGGGGGGCAAGTTCGCAAAGAGGTGGGAAGTCTCGTACGTGGTAAAGCAACCGGGGTCCGTTCCTGGCAGCTACAAGCTCAAAATGCCAAAAAAAGAGAGATGATAGATAGAGTATGAACTCCGAGCACTCGCTCAAGTAATTCCAATATTTTCTGTCTTGTAAGGTGGTCCGTCCCTTAAACTTTAATAAAAGAAGTAAAAATTCGCCAAAGACTCATTTTTCACTACTTGTAGGAGGTGCGAAGGGTACCCTTCCAGCCTCTCCGGCTACCCTAAGGGGGCACGAGGTCCGAACTCACGTACCAACCCGACGGAAGAGTTTAAACGGCCCAAGTCCGGTGATTTGGAGTTGAAGGGCTACCCAAAGAGGGCACGAGGTCCGACCTCGTGTACCAACCCCGACGGAAGAGCTTAACGGCCCGAGTCTGGTGACTGGGGTCGAAAAGGCTACCCTAAGGGGGCACAAGGTCCGACCTCACATACCAACCCCGACGGAAGAGCTTAATGGCCCAAGTTCGGTGACTTGGAGTCGAAGGGCTACCCTAAAGGGACACAAGGCCCAACCTCGTTGGCTACCCGGAAAATGATGCAATAGGAAAGTCCAGCCAGCGAAAAACATTTTTTGTTGACCGGGGAAAATGTAGGCATTTTAGCAGAAAATGACTTACTCTAAATTATGAAGTAAGTCATTTTCCGCCAAACATCAAAACATGGTTTACCTTCGCTACCTAAATTCCAAAGTTGGTCCGGTCGTCGTTTTGGCCTTCCCGATTCGCTTAAGGCCTTTTCTTTATGTTGGGCCCTGCCCGGATTAATGCTAACTTAAAAAATTCCTTGCATTTTAAACCCGATTCTCAAAGGGCTCTTAATGTTGGCTGCCCGGATAAGTTCTAATCTAATATTCTCCTTGCATTTTTAAAGGCTTTCGGATAATGTTAAATCTTTTTTTAATATCTTTTGCAAAATTAAAGGCCTCTATGTGCTGCCCCGAAAAAATGTTCTAATCCTTTTTTAATATTCTCTTGCAATTTACTTTTATTG
>VALG01008921.1:0-10534 GCA_009835305.1 Ipomoea purpurea | reverse complement strand
TTTCCCTAGTTAATTGTAAATGGTTCCATGGTCTAGTGGTTAGGACATTGGACTTTGAATCCAGTAACCCGAGTTCAAATCTCGGTGGAACCTTTAACATATAATTGTTATACCATAGATGGACCAGGGTTCATATTGCATTGTAACTTGGTTAAAGTATAACCTACAAAATATCAGAGACTCTTACTCGGGTTGTGAGTTCGAGCCTCAGTGAGGTAGTAATAAAATAGAAATTGCAATAAATATATATGTATTTAATTAGATTATTATTTTAGGTGTTATTTTTAGAATTTTAAATTTTAGCCTTAAAAAGTTCGGTTTAACCGGAAAAAATTTCGCTTCGGTGAATTCGGTAGAGCAAACTTCGGTTCGGTTAACGGTTAAAGGAAAAAAAAATCGGTTAACCGATTGAACACCCCTAATCTATTTAGTTATATGTCACTATAACCACATTACTATGATTGCATTCATTATCATCTTATTTTATTTATCATTATTTTCTATATTTCTACTTACTTTACTTATTTAAACATAATTTATTTGCTTAGCTTACACTTTTAAAGTTAAACATTATTTACATTATCAAAATTAAGAATTAAACTCAATATAATGTTTTAGAGTTTGATTGAACTCAATAGATTATTAGTTCAAATATTTTTAATTATGTTACATTATACTACAAGTTCGGTCAAGATATCGGGTAAAACATATAACAGTTTTCTGTTGGTAAACGGACCATAACTTGAAACTTGTGGACTAAAATTAATAACACCCTACGACCAAAAGTGCAGACGTTATGCCATGGAACCGTGTTCACCATTCATGGTGAACACGGTTCCAACGGTGTTAGTACACCGTTATCTTTTTTTTTCTTTTTTTTTTTTAAATTAATTACGTGACTGTCTACACATTCACTTTGGAACCATGCGATTATGAATTTTCTGTTATAAGATTATGAATTTTCTGTTATGAGATTATGAATTTTCAGTTATGAGATTATGAATTTCTGTTATGCGATTATGAATTTTCTGTTATGAGATTATGAATTTTCATTACATTCATAATTTCGGACATTCATAAATATGAATTCATGCCTGCACATTCACTTTGGAACCATGCCTACATATTCCCGTCCGAAATCACGGACATTCATAAATTATGAATTCATGCCTGCACATTCACTTTGGAACCATGTCTACACATTCACTTTGGAACCATGAGATTATGAATTTTTCTGTTATAAGATTATGAAATTTCTATTATGAGATTATGAATTTTCTGTTGTGAGATTATGAATTTTCTGTTATGCGATTATGAATTTTCTGTTATGAGCATAATAGAAAATTCATAATTTGATCAATAACGCGCGTTAACTCCACATCCGCGATTATTATTATTTTTTTTGCTTAAAAAACGACGTCGTTTTGCCTTGTGTTCACCATTCTCGGTGAACACGATTACATGGCATAATTTGCGCCAAAAGTGTATTCAATTATATACTTATCTTACTTATATTTTAAGAAAAACAAATGAATTTTCGCTTTTGTTCTTATAACATTAAAATTTAACATATACCTTAAGGGCCGTTTGGTTCGCGGAAATATTTTAAGGGAAATGAATTGGAATTTTATGGAAAATCAATTACTAAGAAGATGAATTTCATTGTTAGCTGGTGAATTTTTTATTTTTTTTACTGAAAATACTAATTCTATTGTTTGGTTAGATTTGAAATTGTTAAAATAGCGAGTATAAAGACTTATATGTCCCTACAAAATAATAAGAGGAATATAATTAAGAAAGAAAACAAGTGTGAAATAGTCCGGCCATATCATTTTTATTTTCCATCTTTCATGAAAAACAAAATCTCTTATCCAACTAAGAGTTTTGTTTTCCTAAAATTTGAAGAATTCATTTTTTCAATGAAAAATGAATTTTATAATCTAAACATAAAAAATAAAATAATATTTTTCTCCACTTGAAAAAACTTTTCATCCAACCAAACCATCTCCAAAGTGAAATATTAAAATGACCATACATGAACAATTTAAAAACTAAACGGGAACACCCTTATAATATTTTTTTTTTAAAAAAAAGAGATTAAATTATCATTATAATACAACTGAGAAAATAAAAATTCCCCTTTTATATTCTTTTACATGTTATCATTACTCTAGAGAAGTCAAATTGTTATTTTTATTCAAAAATAATTATTGCATATGATATGACATGAAAAGATTGAGGAAAACTTTTATATTCATCTCACGCACACCCGTCCCCACTTCAATTCAAAGTGCAGATCTAAGAATCATCACCATTATTTGACTACTGTTTAGAAAACCTAGTCAAAGGGCAAATATGGGATCCCCACTCCAAACTCGACAATTTTTGGAGTGTTTGGTAAATAGCCGTTAGTTGTTAAACTGATTGAATAAGTAATTTTTGAAAAAAAATTTATTACATCATATTACTTCGAAAATGAAAATTTAATAAGTTACTGGAAGTAATTTTTGAGAAATCATTTTACATGTAATTAGCTATTAATTAACCGCTAATTTACTAAACATCTTTCTACAATCGACTAATCTTAGGGGTGGGCGTCAGTTCGATTCGGATGATACTTCAATTTTATTTCAGATATCTGAACTGATAACTATTTGGGTTCACCCAAAATTTAAAATTTGATTTGAATTTCAAGTGTTAGTCGAACTAATTCGAATTATACCCACCTTAACTAATCCTATAAACTAATCGAACTCAATAATCCAATCAAATAACAACTATTTATTCTACACCCATTATTGACTCTTGTTTGTACTTTAAAAAAAAAAACAAAAACAAAAAAAAAAAAAAGTTACCGCTATTCATCTCTTCTCCATTTCCACGAAATCTGAAAGCAGATTTAATAAATCCATTTCACGTCCACCATGGGCATTGACAGATTCCCTTGTCCTTTTTGGCGGGTAGAAAGCCTCTTTACTGACAAAATCACTCCTCTTTCCCGCTAATCTCCTTTCTCCCTCGTTTGGCTCCACGCCTGCACACCATTTCATTTACTACTTTTTTTAATAATTAAAATCCAAAACTTTTCTTGAAAGAATACACCCAAAATCAAGATTCTTGCTTTTTTTGTTCATCCCCTTTAATCTAATGAATAAAGCCTAATTATTGTAATTAAGAATTTATTAAGAATTTAAAGTAAAGAAAGAACGATACAGTACATTATTTAGTGCTCCGTGTTGGCCTTTCCCTACAAGCTGTCTCTTTCACAGAGAAATTTTTGTTTTTTGAAAACAGTTGCAGCAAGTGCTCAAAGCCTCTAGTTTCCTGGGGGGTTTTGGCCTTTTTCTCACTTCAATGCTGACAGAAAGACCATGATTTACAACTTTAGATATATAAGTTTAAAGGCCAAGGAGGTACCCATTCCATTCAATTTTATGGCATTTAATGCCCAGCTTAAATGCAGATTTGGGGAGCCTGAGTTTTCACGGGAATGTATCTGTGTTTGAGGGCTGTTCAAATTTCGAAAGTTTTAGTTTCTGGGTTGCTGTAAAGATTGAATCTTTGAAAGGGACAGGTTTTAGTGAGCCTCATTGTGTTTGAAGTATACCAATGGGTTTTGCTGGGTAAGAAGATGCTCAGTGTTCTTTCCTTTTCTTGGTTAGATCTCTGAAACTCTTCTTGTCTGCTTGGTTTGCTTCTGTCATTTGCTCAATATTTTCTTGCATTTCCTGATTCTTGAACTTCTTTTGAATCCTGAGCCCAAAGGGTCTTGTTTTATTGCCTTGAGACTTGAGAGTTGAGATAATTTCTGTATTGAGTTTGGGTGATTTGTATGGTCTCAGAATCTGCTTGGGTTCATTGAAAGATTAAGCATTTGAGTGTTAGGATGAAGGTAATTAGGGTTTTTATATTTGCCCTTTATTTTGTCTATGCCCTGGGGCAACTCCCTTCCCAGGACATTTTGGCACTGCTTGAGTTCAAGAAAGGGATCAAGCATGACCCAACTGGATTTGTGCTTAGATCATGGAATGAGGAATCCATTGACTTCAATGGCTGCCCTTCTTCTTGGAATGGGATTATGTGTAATGGTGGTAATGTTGCAGCTGTTGTTCTTGACAACCTAGGATTGTCTGCAGATGTGGATTTGAGTGTGTTCTCTAACCTCACAATGCTCGCGAAGCTTTCGCTGGCGAACAATTCGATTTCGGGGGAGTTGCCTCACAAGATTGCAGAGTTCAAGAGTCTCGAGTATCTGGATGTTTCTGACAACCTGTTTTCCTCGCATTTGCCACCGCAATTAGGGCAGTTAGCGAGTTTGAAGAACGTGTCGATAGCCGGGAATAACTTCTCGGGCTCGATTCCTGATGCCCTTTCAGGGCTCACCTCGATCGAGTCGTTGGACTTGAGTAGGAATTCGTTGTCTGGGCCGGTGCCATCGTCTTTGACCAAGCTGGCTAGTTTGGTGTACCTCAACCTATCCAAGAATGGGTTTTCGAGAAAAATCCCTAAGGGATTCGAGCTGATGGAAAGTCTCGAGGTACTCGACTTGCATGGTAACGCCCTTGAAGGCGATTTAGATGCAACATTCTTGATGTTTACTAATGCAGCTCATGTTGATCTTAGCGGGAATCTGCTTGTGAGTTCTGGTTCTCTCCCGCGTATTTCTGGGAGTATCAAGTGTTTAAACCTAAGCCATAATCAGCTTACGGGGTCACTTGTAAGCGGGGGCGAAGCTCAAACATTCGGGAACTTGAAGGTGCTCGATCTCAGCTACAATCAATTCTCGGGGGAATTGCCCGGGTTCAATTTTGTTTATGATCTTTCAGGTTCTTAAGCTCAGCAACAATAGATTCTCGGGATTCATCCCTAACGGTCTTCTAAAAGGGGATTCCATGGCTCTAACCGAGTTGGATTTAAGTGGCAATAACCTCACAGGTAAATTTTAAGTTCCGAGAAGTAAAATTTTTAAGTAGCAATAACCTCATTAGCATCTATCTTTTGTTCTTTTGCATTGCTGATAACGTTAGGGTCACTCAACTGGGCTATAAACTACACGATTGAATCCAACAAATTAACTAGTCTAACTCATGGTCTTATAAACTCATATGTTCTCTCTTATTTTATCGATGTGGGACTCTTAACAGGTTACTTTGGGTCTGCAGGGACAATAAGGATGATAACAACAACAGCATTGCTTGTCCTCAACCTATCCTCGAATGCACTATCTGGTGAGCTTCCGATAGTAACGGGAAGTTGCGTGATACTTGACCTCTCGAACAACCAGTTTGAAGGGAACCTGACGAGAATGCAGAATGGGGAGATATCGAGTTTCTTGATCTCAGCCGAAATCGTTTGATTGGAACCATCCCCGAAGTCACTGCTCAGTTTTTGCGTTTAAATTTCCTCAACCTCTCTCAGAACACCCTGAGTGGTTCGATCCCGAAAGTTATCACACAGTTCCCTAAACTCACAGTCCTCGACCTTAGCTTCAACCAGTTAGACGGGCCTTTTCTTACTGCTCTTCTAACCTTACCTACCCTCGAAGAACTTCACCTCCAGAACAATATGTTCTCTGGAGGCATCGATTTCTCTCCTCTCTCCAACACTTCGAACCTCCACGTTCTTGTTCTATCACATAATCACCTTTCTGGCTCGTTTCCTGATGGTTTCGGGACGTTGTCTGGGCTTCAAGTGGTTGATATAGCGGGAAACAATTTTTCTGGTTCTCTGCCAAATACTCTTGGTGATTTAACCACTCTAAGTTCCTTGGATCTTTCGAACAATCATTTCACAGGTCCATTGCCAGAAAATCTGCCTGCAGATAGCCTCCAGTTACTTTAATGCGACGAACAAATGATTAATCGTTATTGTTGTCATGTCCATTTTTTATTATTGTGTCAATGTCCATGTTTTTGGTCCATTCCATCAACAAAAAGTAGATATATATATAAAAACGAACATTTTGTATCTTTTTAATCCCCCAAAAAGTGCGTTGACCCTGGGCCTATATTTTTTAATGTTTTTATCTTTTGAAAAATTCATAAATTGAAGACTGAAATGCCTTATAATTTAATGACATTTAACTATTTTGTTGGTCAAGGGCAAAAACTGGTCATGTCAGCAATAAATCACTAGGACCAAAGGAAGCTGGTTTCGAAAAAAAGAAGAAGATTAAAAGTGGATTGTCACGCTATAAATCTAGTAATAAAAAATGAATTAATTCATTGTTAAAGAATTGTATAATTTGTATGAAAGAGCATATTGAAATAGTATTTTTTTTTTAATTTTTAAATATCAGTGATTTCTAAATGTCTTATTTTCTAAATATTGATTATTGAAACCTAATTTTTTTTTATCATAAGATCTTATTTTCATTTAATCATGATTATATATATATATATTATATATAATTAAATATATATATACTATAATACGTATTAATACCTATATATACGGACCGCACACACACAACACACACACAGCACCACACACACAACACACACATATATATAACTTCCTATATACAATAATATATATATATATATATCATATACTATATATATATATATTTATTTATTATTTATTTATTTACTTTAGCCTTATTTATTAAAAATCGGGAAATGAAATATTTAATAAATAGATCATTCACCTCATCATCAGTATAAAGAATCATTTTAACCAATAATAAAGGTAAATTAAAGCTGCAACGAAATTACAAGTGAAACGAAAATATTTCATAATAATATTCTACATCGTCATTAAAAATGGAACAAAATTTGGGTAAAAAATATCACTGCATATGATATTCTAAATGGCTAATTGACTGATTTTTTTTAAAAAAAAGAAATAATTGGTTGAAAATGAATACGATATTACTAATTGATTGAAAATATAAAAGGAAATGAATAATTAATAGTTTGACTGCAAATAAAAAAATGATCCGCATAATTGACTAATATTGAACAATAAATGGTTAGAACGTTGCATTTTAATTAAAAAATGGAACCGGAAACTAAAATTGGAGCGGAATATTTAATAAGAATGATTCTACAAATCATAAATAGTAAATGCATATTTTAAAAAAATAGTAAAGGTATTAAAATGGAAAGGAAATATTTCAATAATATATTCATACATCTATTAAAGAAATGGAACAAAAAATTAGTAAACATATATTGCATATGTATTTAATTGACTAAAAAAAAGAATAATTGGGTGAAAATTAATATGATATTACTAATTGATTTAAATATAAAAGGATCACTAATTGATAATATCTACCCATTATATAGTTCACGCCGAGTCAGCACATCCTGATGGGACTGGAGGTGTTAGCTCTAAAAGACAATCGATGATGGGGCAAGATTGTGTTGCTACTAACCGAAATGTTCGTCACCAAAGAGGTTTCCATAATTGTGTAAATACCAATCGTTGATATTAATAAATTTTTTTTTTTAAATGAAAATTGTTATATTCTAGACAAAAAAATATATCTACCATTCAAATGAATTAAGATAAAATTCTTTCATATACTAGGTTTCTTGAGAACGAGCACATTTGCCTAATTTATAAAAAATACTAAAAAATAATAAATAAAATCCCAAAGTTACAGCACCGCATGCGTACATCTACACATTAGCTATTAATTTGAGCAATTATTTAATTTGATAGCAACAAAACACATAAATAATCCAAATCATATTTCAATTACACTATATAATATTTTATGTTCTAATTTAAATAATTATATACCGATCCAAATATTCTTAGTATATTACAAAAATCCATTCCGTGCATCGCACGGGAAAAAATACTAGTTTCTACTAAAAGGATCCTAACCTAGATAGCATCATGATGCAAGAAATTTTGGGTAAGGTGGTATTTCTTTCTCTCGAGATGGGAAGTTATAACACCAAATATGCAATATCAAGGAGGGCTAGACACCAAGTCTAGAAAATAGGAAAAAGATAAGAGCAATCCCAATAGAGGTTCTTACCCCAATAGAGGTTCTTTGGTGGTCTTTTGCACCGGGAAAAATTCATCAGCATGTTTTTAACAAATGGGGAGCCTAATTTTTTGTCGAATTTTTCTCATCCAAAGGCATTTTGCAGGAACTAAGGCAATTGAGAGTGGTCGCCAACTCAATCTTTTGTTTTTTTAAAAAAATCTTTATGTTTTCTTTCAGTAGCTTTTTTTAAAAATTAATTTAATTTTTTTTTTTATTGTTTTATTTATGTTTTTTATTTTCATAAAATTTAAATATGTAATATATTTTTTGAATTAAATTTTAAATGATTTAATCACAATTGAAATTTAAAATGAATAAAATAAATAGTGCAATAATGAAAAATAATTTAAATGTTTATAATTATTATTTTTTAAAAAAATGTATGTATGTTTATTTTAATTAATCTTCATTACAATTATAAAATTTAAAATTAAAATAATAAAGAATAATTATATATAGTATACACTACAAGAATAAAGACATTAAGTGACGAACTCTTTTGTGACCACTTCATAATTTAGTCACAAATAATACCCTTTTTGTGACCAAAAAATAATTCGACACTATTGTGTGGTGTAATTGTGATAATTTTTTTTTGGTCACAGATAATATGGTAATTTTGACGAGTAAGTATTTGTTACGATAAGTTGTCACTAATTACTATAATCATAGTGTGTAACTTGCGTTGTCACTATTTGTTGTCACTAAATGTATGTTTATTTGGCGCCGTTATAATTATGGCGGAACGAATGTATTGTAACAAAAACAATGTTGACACAAATTTTTGTACTTTTTGTGACAAATAGTTGTTGGTCACTCTTGTTGATAATATTCGTGACAACGTTTTTTTGTCAATAAAAATACAATTGATTTGTATCATTAGAAATGAGAAACAATTGTGAGAAGAAATATTGTTGTCACTAATATTGTCATTTTTTGTGATGAAATTGTTACAATATTTATGATGCTCTATAATTGCGGAACAAAAATTACTAAATTGTGATAATAATTGTGTTGATTTTGTTTTTTTGTCACTAGTTTTATTAAACTGTGATGAGTAATTAATTGTTAGAAATGACTTCGCCACTATAGTTAAATAGATGGTATTGTGTGAAATGAATGTAATTGTGAAAATACTTTTATAATCACTCATTTTAAACGTTCTTATGTGACAGATAAGTTCACTATTACTTATTTTACTAATTTGTTATATTAATTTTTTTTGAAAATAAACATGTATTTGTTAGTACCAACAATATTTTCAAAAAATTTATTAAAATTAACCATTCAAACTCAATTTTTTTTTTAGAACTTCAAACTCAAAATATAAAAATTAAAAGAATTCAAAAGTTATAAATACAAATTCATATAGTACTTCAATCATCATCATCATCATCACCACCTTCCCATCTTCAGATGTTGGAATCTCATCATCATCATTAATAAAAGCATTTCCATCATTATCAATTTCATCTTCTTCAATATATCATGGGTATGGCACATTTGATGAGCTACTTCAATAGTTGCAGCATCAAATCAGGCCTATGCAATACCCATAACATTATTATTTATATCTTCCAAATTAGAACCATGATGATAAAATGTGATACTGATTTTTTTAGCCCTTTTAAATTCTTCTTTTTTCGATTGATCATTCATTTCTTTTATAATCAAGCTTTAAAAAAAAAATCACATTATCCTTATCCTATTATTATTGTATAAATAAATACAGAATAAAGTATGTATAATTATAATGTTTGATTATAAGTATGTGGGTAATTTTTAAAATACAAAATAATTATTTTAACATAAATTGTGTACATAATCATTTTGGGTCATATAATTATATATGTAAGTTTATACATTTTGTATTATATGTGTAGTACATATATTATTTGTATGTAATATTATATATAGTATATATATATATATATATATAATATATATATATATATATATATTATATATATAATATATATATATATATATATATATATATTGATGTAATTATGTGTGTGTGGCGTGTATGTGTGTGTATATAGATTATATGTATGCTTATATGTGTTGTCAAAAATAAAAATATATTTTGGTTGTAATTACCTAATAGATATATATTGTATGTTTTATATGATGAAATTTTTAGGTAATTAACTAAATTATTCTTTCCATTAATTACTAAGTTGACTAGGGTTGGATGATGATCAATATAGATATTCTCTTCCTTCTTTTTTTCAACCTTGGCTGATTCTACTAGCAAAAGAAAAAAAAAATCCTCTCTTCTTTCATCTCTTCATTTTCGAAATTCTAAAAAAAAGAGAATAAATTCTTTCCTATTCTTCTCAAGAGTTGACAACAATCTACACAGAGCCTAAGGAGGAGAACTTAGAGCATTAAAGATTAAAAAGATTAAAAAGATTTGGAAGAATTTGTCCAAGTAAGTGGTTGTCATTTTATTACTTGTCCATGTTTTTTTAAAGAAATTTTGATTGGTTGAAAGTTATTAATCAAATGAATTATTTTTGAATG
>VALG01008918.1:0-19866 GCA_009835305.1 Ipomoea purpurea | reverse complement strand
AGAATTGAAATTGGATCCCGGCTGGCTGGATTTGGTGTGTTATCATTTGCTTATCTGATGTTGAGTTTATGTTTGTTTGGTTGATTGGTTGAATGACGGCTAATGTTGGCGTTGCTGTTCTCCACTCCACATTGTTGTTCAATTTGTCTCTTGTTTATCTTTGATTATTCTTGTAATCATATTTCGAAGACAATTGTATTGAACCTACCAAAGTGTATGTTTTAGTTGAATGTTATTTGAACCGTGCTTCATCACCATAAGTATTAAGTGTTACGCATAAGTTTATTTGAGTATAGAGTTTTTACCAAAAATGGTCCCTTGACTATTGCTCATTCTCAATTTTGCATTTCGACTTTTCAATTGCACCCAATGTGGTCCCTTGACTTTAAAAAATTACCCCAAATTGGTCCTCCGTTACCTTTTTCGTCAACTAGGCGTTAAGTGGGGGGTATTTTAGTCAATTCACAGTAAATGAAGTGGTCCTCCGTTACGACTCTCTCGGCGCCACCGTCGAAATCAGCGCTGCATTCTTTCCACATCACGTTAGCTCTAGCTGCTGCTCACCATCCTCCGGCTCACCCTTTCGAGGAAGGCTTCTCACATTATGTTAGGGTTCCACTAGACCCCTCACTTCTTAACGCAGATACAATTTCCGGCGGTGGAAATGACGGCAGAGGTAGAGGACAAGACACGACTGAGAATTACTTGGGAAAAAGATATAGAGAAGATTTGTTCAAGGACGAACGCTCAAGTAATCCCAAGGAGAACCTCCCGGTGCTAGAGGATCCAATTTTTCGTCGAATAAGCAATTGCCAGAGGATCCGATTCGTCGTCGAATAAGCAATCAAAGTCACGAGTATGCAACTGCTGGTGAGCGACATCCCCAGCACATCTGGATTCGAATCGGGTCAGATGTGGGCTTTCCAAGCTAGCGGCGAAAACACCCTTTAAGCTGCCGATGAGATAATTGATTTCTGATTAAACTCCAAAAGGATAGGAAGTACAATAGAAATAGCTAAACAATACTACGTAAACAAATCCTATCTAATAGGAAAGCCACAGAAGACTAAGCCTATTACAAAGATTATTAAAGCAACATATAAAATGTAGCAAAATAATATTCTGACTACACACCCCCTCAAGCTCAAGGGTGGTGTGCAACAACATTGAGCTTGTCCCGAAGAGCTGAAAACCGCGGACCCGGCAGCGGTTTGGTGAAAATATCTGCAAGCTGGTCTTTAGTCGACACAAAATTGACCACTAGGTCCCCCGACGCTACCTTGTCCCGAACAAAGTTAAAATCTATTTCGACATGCTTAGTCCTGGCGTTAAAGACTGGATCGCACACAAGTAGGTGGCACCTAAATTGTCACACCATAGAGTGGGGGTTTCACCAGTGTGAAGGCAAGCTCCCTGAGCAACGAGACAACCCATGTCACTTCCGCAGCGACATCTGCAAGGGCCTTGTACTCGGCTTCAGTAGATGACCGAGCAACTGTACGCTGTTTCCTGGAAAGCCGTGAGATCAAATTTTTACCTAAGAGCAATGCATAGCCACCAGTGCTCTTTCTGTCAAGAGGACATCCTGCCCAATCGGAATCAGAGCAGGCATGAATAGCAGCGGAGTCTGAGACTGTAATACAAAGACCATAATCCAGAGTACCCTTAATGTATCGCAGTACCCCTTCAACTAAGGCCCAATGATCGGTAGTCGGAGAGTGCATGAACTGGCATAGACGGTTCACTGCGTATGAGAGATCCAACCTCGTAATATTCAAATATTGCAGAGCCCAACAACATGACGATATTGCGTCGGATTATCATGTGGAACGGTGGTAGACGAAACAGGATGAGTGACTGCTGCTGGAGTGGCTAAGGGCTTGCAGTCCAACATACCTGCTCGAGTTAAAATGTCATTCATGTACCTGCGTTGAGACAACATAAGGCCGTCGACAGTTTGTATAGTTTCAATGCCGAGGAAGAACCCAGGCGAGCCCAGATCACGTATCTTGGAGGTTGTGGACAGACGGTGAAGTAGAGAGGTAATGAGCGTGGGGTCATTACCCATCATGATGATGTCGTCGACATACACTAGCAGGCATACACGAGAGGCGCCGGTTGAGTAATGAAAGAGAGAGACGTCTATCTTAGAGGATAAAAACCCTGTAGTGAGTAAATAATCATGCAGTCTTTTGAACCATGCCCGTGGGGCTTGCTTGAGTCCATACAAAGACCGATGTAAGTGGCACACATGATCAGGATGAGTCGGGTCCTCATACCCTGGTGGTTGTTTCATATATTACTGTCTCTGCTAGGTGCCCATTTAAGAAGGCATTGTGACATCGAATTGCCACAGAGTCCAGTTATGTGAGATGGCTAGAGAAATAGCATTCTGACTGTAGTCGGTTGACTATAGTGCTAAATGTGTCAAGAAGTCCTCGCCAGCTACATGATTGAACCCCTCGCAACTAGGCGAGCTTTGTACCGTTCCACGGAGCCATCTGCGGTCCGTTTAGTACAGAACACCCACTTGCACCCAATAATATTCATGTCCGGTTTAGGAGACACGAGAGTCCAAGTATTGTTATGCAATAACGCATTGAACTCCTGGTCCATAGCATCACGCACTCTGGGTGCCCGACTGCTTGTGAATACAAGTGGGGTCAGTCGTTACAGTGAGAGCTTGAAAACTTTCACTAGTACCACGAGTCATATGCCGCAGCTCATTACATGGCTCGATATTGAGGCTCGGTCCGTGCAATTCTTTAACTCTGAGTTTTGGCCGTGCAGGGCCTTTTAATTGTTAAGAGGGCAGGCTCTTGCGCCAATGGTATTGAACTCAGAGACCTTTGTGTTCCCAAGTCAACAGCGGCTGTGGGCCCGTTTGTGTGACAACCGGGCTAGATGCCCAAGGTAAAACAGGTAACATAGATGTAGTTGTGTCCTGTGTAGCCAACTCTGAAAAAGGGAAAACAGTTTCATCAAATCGTACATGACACAGATATAGATTTTCCCACTCATTAGATTTTCCTAAAAGGATGAGGGATAACCTAGGAAGACACAGGGTGCCGAGCGATATTCCATCTTGTGCCAATTATATGGCTTAGATAGGGAAAACATCGACACCCTAAGACTCTAAGAAAAGTGTATGGTGGTGTGGTTTTATAGAGACAACTGTACGGGCTTTCATAGTTTAGGACGGAAGTGGGCAAGTAGTTGATTAAGTTTGTGGCTGTCTCGAAGGCGTAGTCCCAGTATTGTGGTGGGACACAGCCTTCGGCTAGGAGGGCTAGTTCTGTTTCGACTATGTGTCAATTTTTGCGTTCAACGCGGCCATTTTGTTCGTGCGTATACGCACATGACTGGCGATGAACAATGCCTAATTTTTTGAATACTTGATGCAATTTGCGGTATTCCCCGCCTAAGTCAGACTGAACAGACTTGATAGAACGCGAAAATTGGCGTTCTACCATGACCCGAAATGACTCAAAACATTTGTATATATCGGATTTTACCCGTAAGGGATAAACCACGTAAAGCGTGAAAAATCATCTACAAAAAAGCAGAAAGTAACGGTATCCACTAGTAGAGATTACATGTGCCGGGCCCCATATGTCCGTGAAAATTAAATCTAACACATTTTTACTAGAAGAGGGAACTCTATTTATAGGAAATCTAGAAGATTTTCCAAGCTGACAATATGTGCATAATTCGGTTGGCTTTGTTTTATTTGGTGACACTAGACATAATATGAGGGCTTGATTCTGGATATGTGCATGGGGATGGCCCAACCTGCGGTGCCAGACAACCAGAGTGGTAAGGGATGTAAGAAACGCAAAATGGGATTGAGAAATAGGAAGCTTGTACAACCCGTCCACCGTAGGACCTTTAAACAGAACCGCCCGAGTGACCGAATCCTTCACAACGAAACAATCTTGTGAAATTCAAAGAAGACATGATTATCATTTGTTAAACGATAAACAGATAATAACGGGACAGATAATTGGGGAACATATAACACATTTGGCAGATTTAGTGTTTTAGAAACATTAGACACGGATGGTATAGAAGCATGACCAATTCGTGAGATCATCAAACCTGTGCCATTACCAACACGCAGGACATCATGGACACATCCGGTGTAGCATGTGCCGTGGCCCCTGTGTCCGGGAACCAACCCGAGGTGGAGGCACTCGTCGCTGCATCATCACCTGGAACCGCCATGTTGGCTTGGATGCAGGTTGCGGAGCATACCGCTTAAAATAGTAAAAGGTGGTATGCCCTTGTGCCCTACAAATCTGGCAGCGAGGACCACCGCACTCCTCTGCCGTTGGCCGCGACTCGGATGACCAGAGTTGCCACAGTCGGAATTCTGTCCGCCTGCACTGCTTCGTCCACCATTGTGGCCCCGACCTGCGTAGAAGGCGGCTGGATTTGCATGATCAGGAGTCGCCGGATAGTCCTCGGCATGAAGAAACTCCTGCGCCCGGAGGTAGTCCGCAATCTGAGGTATGGTGATCGGATTGTGGCAGTTGCAGGTCAAGCGCATGGGCTCCATGCGAGCGGATATTCCCTGCCCAGGCCTGCGCGGATACATGTTCTGTGTCGTAAGCAAACCGGACAAGGCGGCATGCGCAAAGTCTTCATCTGTAGCATTGGGTCGTGCGAATACTCTGCTTTGCTGCTGCCACCCTCGGCTGATTGGTGCGTGGAAACTGTGAAGAGGAGCGAGCCCCGCACGAAACCCCCCGCCCCGCCCGCAGCTTCCCAGACCACCGCTGGCACGCGTCGTTGGATGTAATCCCAGCAGCCCTTGGATGTGAGCTGTCGCGCCAAGGTGCATCACCTACTCTGAGAGGTGAGATGAGTTCATGACAACAAGTCCTGATCTTCGCTTATCCAGCCTGTAGGCCGGTTGGGCACCGACGGTGGTTGACTTGACTCGCCGGTGCGGACCGTGGCCGATCATCACTGCTTTGCTCGTGAGATGGAATGTTGCCATCAACAACCCCAATGGAGTCTTGGCCACCGAAAGAAAAGGGACGAGTTGGGTTCTCAAAGTAAGTCCTATATGCTCACATTTCCATTAACAGCAAAATGGTGGCACGCTTAGGCCCCGTTTTCGCAGCGGTTGCCGGAGGAAGCTTGCATTGTCGTCGGGGCCTAGACTGTACCGTTCGGAGGAGGCTGACGGGTCATGTGGTGATTTGGGATATTTTTAGGGCAGAGGGAGTCGGGAAATCGGTGGTGGGAGAGCACGACAGACGAGAGAGAAAAATAACGATCCGGGTCTATACTGTATACCAGATGGATAATTGATTCTAGTTAAACTCAAAGAGGAGTAGGAAGACGTCGACAACGTAAGTAGCTCACAATCTCCGTCAATACCAAATCCGTCATCTCAATAGGAAAGCCACAGAAACTAAGCCCTATTACAACGATGTTTAAGAGGATATAAAATGTACAAAATAATATTGACTCAACAGCGTGGAGTCGACGCCATCCAACCGCGGAGAAACACCTGGATGGTGTATGGTTTCTTACACGACTGCGAATAATTTTGATGGAAGACTCACCGCACGATCCTAGGCGTCAATGGAGCTCCTCAGGGCGTGACGATGTTCAGAAGTTCAACATCCGAATCCACTACGGTACAGTACTATGTGATGATTGCATGGAGTTGCGAGGACGGAGAGGGATGTTGGTGGTGGGTGGCATGTTCCGGCCGAATATCCCGTCCGACCTCTGCTTCCACTCTAAGATTTCTGCCTCTTGAAGTGGTGGCATGGCTTCCAATGAATTTCAACGACAAAAAATCGCTATATTTCGGAGGCTGCGTGCAAATCGAAACCAAGTTCATCGTCGATCCTGTGAATGCAAATTATACTAGGATCTGTTTTTTTTTTTTTTTTTTTTTTTTTTTTTTTGTGATTTTAGTAACGGGTGTGGGGTGGGGGGGGGGGGGAACCTCGAGATTAGAGTTGTTTTTCAAGCAAAAAGTTTCTTAGGTATTCTTGAGCTAAAACGAGGATTTTAGAGTGATCAGTAACATCATAGATATGGGCGTCAACAGGTTTTGGTCAGGAAAATAGTTTCTTCGCGGACTATTTTGCTGTAATTGAGCTTTCTCTGGAGGTTTATGCTGCGTAGAATGATGAAAGAACGGGTGCGATGGGACGTGCGCTTCTGTCGACGGAGAAAAATGGGTCATGCGGTGGGAGCAGAAAGGGAGAGTGACACAATCTTATGGATCATGACCGAATACCCCAATCTTACACGCTCCAGTTGACCAAAGAAAGCGGGTAACGGAGACCCAAAACTTTGGGTAATTTTTTAAAGTAAGTGACCACATTGGGCAATTGAAAGTCGAATGCGAAAATTGAGCAATGAGCGAATGTCAAGGGCCATGGTTGGGTAAAAACTTTGAGAATTCAGTACTCTGTTATTTATCGATGATGTATTGTTTTGAAAGTATAAGTAGCTGAGTTCTTATGTGATATTTGCGTGATTGATATAAGTTCTCTTATGGCAAAAAGTATTAGATAAATTTCATATTAATCCAAACTTTATCAGTCTGAACTTATGACGAACTTATGTTTACATTAGTCAGATTATTATGGATTAAGAATTGACGTTTCAAGAACAATTTAGTTGTCCTGCCCAATGGTTTTGTCTGTATGTAAAGGCTCTTACTATAATTAGAGCGCACTCTTTTGAAACCCAATCCATGTGATGATTCATCATGATAGATGAAAGGGTGATGTTGTCTGCAAGCTCCCTTTTGCAAGCGCGGTTTCTAGCAATTTAGGAAAAACAGGATGATCCCAGGCTAAGCAAATTTTGGATGCAGAGATGGTAGGATCGATCGTGTTGAGACTTGTCAAGGGCTGTAACGAAACTTCGCAGACCAATAGTATAAATAAAATTTGAGGATTGCACGAGCACGATATATGCAGAAGGTATGAGATGGTCAGCTACGTATATCATTGTCTAGACCAACATAGGGCTCACCAATTGGGATGCTTATCCAGGAGTTTTCTAGAATAAATTCTAATGAAGCTGAATCGTGATATATACGTCGGCTAGAAAGGCTGCACATATTTGACCCGGTGTGTGTCCCACTTCAGTCAATTGCAAAGTACAGTTGTAGCTGGAACATTATCGGCCGATCACGAGGTGTTTTCGCGATAGGTGGTGAAAGTCCTAGAGGGGGGGGGGGTGAATAGACTGTCAAGCTTTTTCAAGTTAAATAGCTTCGGTACACTTCAACTCTAAGTAACAAACTAGAATAGATAAGTTGTACCGACCAGCGGATGTTAGTTTATATAAAGGTTATCCATATCAATGGGATTGGTAATGACGCCATGTCAAAATAGGATACATACTGACTTCACAGACTAGCTTATTTCCATCTGACGGTGTTGTATCCTCTTGTCTAGCATTCTGTTACACGTGCATAGCTAGTATGACTGGTGCATGCGCCGTTAGAGCCCGGGCCCTTATGTCAATCTCGTTTTATTTAGTGTGTATCTTAGATTAGTACGGAATTGTAGGCCTGGCTAAGTCTTCTCTTTTATTGGCTCTTGCCTCTGTTATTTCATATAAAGTTTCATCTTTGTATCCAAAAAAAATAAAAAAAAGATACAGTTGGATATATAGTTCATCGGAAGGTGACAGAGGTATCTTGAAGTGATCAGAAAGAGAGATGGGCACTCCAAGGGTTGTATAATAAGCCATATTCCAAGATTATGTAAATAGATATCCATGGCCACGTCAACGCTTTGTGGACGAAGTTATGCAACACGTCAACTTGCTCTTAGAATGGATCTCGATATTTGAAGCTCGAGATGTTGAGTCACATGCATACGTGGAACACACTAAACCGGGCATGAGGGTCACAGATTAACTGTATAAATAGTACAACGGTTAGTCGGAAGGGATAGAGTAGATAGAGAAAATATGTAAGTGCCGTTGTAAATCTGAGAGACCGGCGTTATTTATAGTGGTTCGAGAGTGGGTTAATGCTTTTAGTCCACCTGCTTTCTCCTTTCACGTCAGGGATGATTCACTAGTTTTCACACACAGGTTCAATAGTGACTAATGCTACACATGCACTTTCCCCGGATGTCTTTGCAACCACAGTAACCCAAGCTCCGGAGTGTCTCGCACACAGCTACACTCAACTCTGTCGGTATTTCGCACAAGCTATACCAACGCCGAACCAAGTTTTTTGCACACAGTCTACCTAGCAACTACGGGTCTTGCACACAGCTACACTCACCTAGACGTATTTTGCATACTGGATACTCTTTCACAATGTACAAAGTACAAAGGACTTGTTTTTCTGTCAATTAGATTTGGCATCAACTAAGTCTCTAAGAATATCTGAGCACTTGCACTTTTGAATTTGACTTGTTTTCCGTGTGTATTTTCACCTCCGCCTTGTATGCTTCAGAGTCTTCATGCTTTTTATCAGGCAATCAGAATATATCCGGCGGCCCCGCTTGGAGTGGTGATAAATTTGATGATTGAAATTCACTCTTTCATGCCTGTGGGATTATTGTTCCACAGATGAGTAGCATCGTCTGTTATTTGATGTCAACTTGCCTGACCAAATAATTTTTATCCACTGATGTTAGTTGTTTCTTAAAGATTATTTTCCTTTTTATTTGAACTTTCTCCACGAATCTTTACATAAATTCCATCCTGATGAATTGTTTTCTAGGCATAATTTTTATACCCTTTTGTTGTCTCGTTGCTTCATAAATATTTTTTCCCGTTCTGGATCAAAATGTGCTCAGCAATTTTGGATTCTTGTGCATGTGGGCTGATCCAAAGAGTACAATTCCTTCGAATTTATTCATATTCTGAACATCTTACTCTTTTGCCACATTGGCTCCTTCTGACTGAACATTGTGCTCCTTTTGATACATTGTGCTCTTTGATACATTGTTCTCCTTTTGATACATGTGCTCTTTTGATTCATTTGCTCCATGGCATACATTGTGCTTGTCAGCATTGTGCTCTTTTGGTAACATTGTGCTCCTTAGCATCGTGCTTTTTTGGTAGCATTGTGCTCCTTTAAGAAACATTGTGCTTGTCCGAAAACTTGACTTAGAAAAAGTCTAAGTCCTTGGGGGGAATCAATCTCAGGTGTGATCGTTTAAAGTAAGGACTTCTTACCATTTCACCGTTAGGCTCATCCATCATCCCTTGAACGTCATTCCTTATGCTTCTTTCACGGATGAATACTCGTAGGACCAAAATTAATTTCCAAATTAATTTTGTCTTTCCTATGTAGATTCCTTCTGATTTCAATATTATATTTATGATGTTGTACTAAAAGACCTAAAAACTAAGGGATCTAAGTACATTTGACTCATCAAAACTTACAAAAATTTTTCCTATCAATTTTCCCCCCTTTTTTGATGACGCTAAAACCTACACTCAGTCATTTGGCTTGTCCTCTAATAAAAAATTTTTTCAAAAGATTTTATTAATATTTGACATAGCCAAGACGATTTAACAATTGGCGATTTTGCCCTCTAGAAAGTATTTTAGTGCACTATGTTCTATTTGCATTTTTGGAGTTTAATGATATCGAATTTGTATTTCTAATTAGCGATTTGGAACATTCTAAGCTAAAATGTTACCTGTTCAAGCAATAAAATAACAACAAGAAGAAAGCTTCAACTAGCATCATGAATCAGGATAATCTCGAAGTCATTCCATTGTGCAGTTGTTCATGGGTTCATTTTCCCGGTGGCCATACCAAAACAGACATGTGACAATATACAGATCCTCTAATGACTTGTCCGGCGCTGTTTCTCCTTTCTTCAAAGCACTATGATTTTATGATTTTGACTTGCAGGACAGATTGCATTGGGATGGCTGATTAGATAAAAAAAAAAAAAAAAAAAAAAACATAAAACACAAAATAAAAAATAATAGAAAAATTAAGAAAATAAGATATCAAAAATAAAGAAAATATATCGTTCACGAAAGAAAAAGAAATAAAAAACATATAAATAAAACAAAAAAATAACACAAAATAACATAAAACTTTACTACACTATCAACGTCTTGAAAAGCAATACACAAAGCACAAAACAATATGAATTATAAGAATAGATAAGACAATTAAAAAACAAAACAATAGATAATATAAAAATCTACTAAAAAAAAAAAAAAGATAAGATATTAGATGCATCTAAATTCTCAAAATATGCAACACAAAATAAAAACTAATTAAGAAAATACTTAGAGGCAACAACTATTTTATACAAAAATTCAACATCGGGTAGAGACATCATTCAAAGTATGCGAACTTTTGGCACTATCAAAACATAACTACCAATCTCCTTGGTGTGAACTCCAAATAAAGAGCTGCTATATGTCAAATAACATACCAGTTGATTGCTCTTGACATTTCACCTGCACACAAACATAAAATACCACGACACAGCGAACCACAGGCTCGTGATACCTTCGCTCGCTGATCCTAACCTGACTGACCGAAGCCTCACCACCAAAAACCCCATTCACTAATCTAGTCCTTCCTCTTCTAGAATGTTTCTTTCCAGCAGATCTGCACTCCCGATCCTAACATAGACTAAATGCTAATGTGCCAAAAAACACAGTTCTACTGCAAGCACGAATCAAGGCAGTCATACACCTCATTTGAAAGCAACTGCAACATCTACACAAAAAAGACGAAAAATAACCACCCGTTTTTTGGGTAATCAAGATGGTGGATTGATGCGATTCCGAAGAGATGAGTTAATGTCCGACGATATGTCTCTGATGAACCACGAAGGTAGCCCAACTTTAGTAGTATGGATTATGAGATGACGTGTAGAATCATAATTGTTTCTCATGTTGATGGAAAATTGAGCAATCCCATGGGTTGGTTCTCCACGGTTAAGTTGCTCATTTGCCTTTCCAGAATTCTGAGGATTGAGGGTTGGAGTGTAGAACTCATTGAGTTGCCCGCTTGCATTTGTTCAATCCTCCGGACCTTTTCTCTCAAGTGCTTGATGGTCGTATCAGTGGTGTTGATTCTCCTGTTTTCTCAAATGATGTTTCGATTTTCCCCTTTGAGAGTTAACCAGGACATGAGTGCTACATGAGTGTAGATGCCTTGAAACAGTGTTTTCCATTCGCGGGTACTAACTAGTCAATGTTTCCAGATTTTCCAATTTTTCTTTGAGTTGTGCCAGTCCAATGTCCTTGCTGCCTTCTCAGGTTGTGGGACACACCCTTGCTCCCTTCTTGTGCAGAATGATGTCAAGAAGGCGAGGTTGTGCTTGATTTTCGACCTTGATACCTTTGCCTTCGGTGTGTGCGTAACACGTGCGTGTCACCTTGTCACTTCGCGTATGACAATGAGCTTGAATTGTCCTCGTGTCTTAGAATTGCATGACTTTTGGACTCTTGACTTTTCAGTGATTATGTCCACACCTCACATTCATATTAAGGCACCGTGTCCATTAAACTGAGCACCCACAGCTGTTGAGCACTTTTTTCTTCATGGTCCTGTGTGACATCAATTCACTCAATTATCCAACTCAGAAATCATCTCTAGCATATTCCTTGGCTGTAGCCATAAGAGTCGTCTCGGCCCGCTTTAGCTCTTTAATTTGTTCAGCAAATATGTCCATTCACAGTAAGCAAGTTGCACATGGCCAGACATCAACTTCGTCCACCATTTAATGAAATGAGATTCTTCCTTGTTGCATACGTCGGTCGCCTTTTGTCATAATCCCTTGATGACAAGTCTCCAATTCTCCATTGAACTTGTTCGACTATTCATTCCACAATGTCAAAATCGAGTCCATATCAACGTGGTATATCTCTCATGCATTTGATTCCGATTCGGCGGGTATACCGGAAAAAAAGGATTCATGAAACTTGGCTTGTGTGGGATTGTGACGTTGAGTTTGGGCATTTTGGCTTTGTGTTGATTTTTGGTTGAGGGTAGGGTTTCATGGGATTGAGTTGAAGTTGAGGAAGACTAACCATAGATATTTCGTGCGAACTGGCACTGTTTCCTATGCAAGAATGCTCTCGGTTCCTCTTTCTCTTGGAGTGTAATCCCAGCTTGATCTTCATGATGCTTAAAAACATCCGGTTACTTCCAGAAAGGCTTTTCTTGAGTCGTCCATTCAAGCCCTCCTCTGTTTCATAGATTCTCATAATGAGGTAAGCCCGACACCCGTAGGATGCGCGGGCGGATATGGTTAAACTTCCCATTTCTATTTTTGCCTTCATCAAAATGGCAATTCCTAAGATAAAAGCTTGATCTAATCACCCCTCGCACCTCAGTCACTCACAGCAGTGCACAAATATCCAATCTCACAGGTTGTATGATCCTCTACGAACTATTTAATTTTCACAATACACGTTTATAGATGATTTTAACAAAGGCATTTTTTTTTTCTTTTTTTCTACTTCTACACTTCACTCAGATTTTTGCCGGAAAGATTTGGTTCGGAGAGAGCCTTCCATCCGAATCCGTCCCAATATTTCCCGTGTGATCATATTGTGTGAATGTCTAGTCCAACAGAAGGTTCTGGACTGATAGGTTGGCAATCAAAGTTGGTTGGGACTCGTTCGGTTCAGTCAATTGGGTGATGTGGAGGTTATCCAACGGTGGACTGCACACTGGCTCCATCCACGCACAAGCCTTGGGCATGTCACATACAGAATCTGGCTAACTCTTCATCATAAATTCTGGTATGAATTAATGAACGTACCTCCTAAGATTGCTGCTGTTGCGGTGCATGGATATCCTGTTTTTGGCCTCTTAGAAATCTGAGGTCGAACTTTCCCCTGCCTTGATTCCAACCGCCAGCGTGGATGAGATTGAGTGCTTCTTCAGTTCGTGGTTGGCTTGAATCCAATTTGGCATCGCATAGTGGTTGGTATTTGGAGTGAGAATGAATTTGAGCGAGATGAGCCTTGGAGGTTTCGGCCTATGGAAGGTGTAGGGTTTTTGGTGATTTCTTGAGGTAATGTGCTCTTTGCGACCGATTGGTGAGAAAAGAACGTGTCTTTTACAAAAACTATCCTCCAATTGAGTGTTTGACTTTTAATAACGTGAGGGGTATTCTTGATGATCGTGATATATTCCAACATTTGACTAACTCGCTAGCTTGAGTTTAGGTTATATTCTCTGTATCCAGTTTGTTGTGATCGTGGTATCAAAAATTTAGTCAGCTCGGGGGCTGATTTTACCTGAATAGAGTAAAATTCACTAGAGACTCCTAAATCTGTTCGAATGTATAAATGTGCCTGCATTAGAGTATACACGTTTTCTATGTAGTTTCGGAGAAAGAAAAGAAGTCTGATTCCTTTTTCTAGAGCTCATTATTCTTATGGAGCACTGCCACATAAAAAGGATCGCACAGCATTTAGATAACCCATCATGTTATGTGCGCTCTTATCATTCTTAAGATGGGTAAATTGTGTGAATCTTAATGCATTTTATGTTTGTGTAGAAGGACGCTATGTAGGCATACAGACGGTTCATGCAGTGCAACCCTATATGTTTTTCCGGACACTTTGATGTAGCTTAAACTCAAGATGACCAAATGCCCGAGATGTGACCCTGGCGATGCACGAAAGAGATTTAACAGGCTAAATCGGATGGTAGCTAACGAATTTTTAGATGAGACAAGATTGGCTTTGTAAATTGAATCAGAGTTTAGACTTGCTCAGTTCAACTCATGCCGCATCTCGTGTCCCTTAAGATTTCGAAGGTCTTGCTCTCACAGACGGTTTTGTGATGAATATGCCTATTGATTTCTCGGGTCGGATGTTTCAATGATAATTCTTCTTTTGACAGTGAGGTCCGGATAAATGATGTCCTCCTATCAATATGCTTTGTTCCCTTGAGTGTACCACGGAGTTGTGGGGCTGTTGATGGGCCTATGGCGTAGTTTGTCACTACAATATATTGGACATTGTTCAAATTCCGCCCATAGATCTTTCGCTCTTTTTCATCCAACGGAAGTTTTGCGCGCCACCAACAACGGCCCAGCAGCCTTATATTATTCAGCTTTTCTCGTACTTGTAGCTATGGAGTTTGCTCTTTGCTGATACCAGAAGCTCAATCGTTTCCCCTAGAATAGCATGTTCCTGAGGTATTTTTCGATCGTTTTTAATCCTGCTCAAAGTCGATCCTGAAAACCAGTTAGTGTAAAATTCCGTCCTTGGCGACTCCATACATCATCATTGACTGTTCCTTTTAGTATCAGATGATTCTCGGTGTAGCGAAAGATGACTTTCTTTTGCTTTGACTGGACCTAGCACGATGCACTCCACTGCGTAAGATATTTCCTCGGTCGGCTTGAGTGATGTATGAGTAATAGATCCATTCAGGTTCCCGAGTTTTTTTCGTCAACGGTCCTGGCCTCATCATCTTTTATGCCACATCTTAAGATGTACTCATCGGGATCGTGATTGAAGTTTTTCCTCTTGACCAAATTTCATTATCAGAGTCTTTCGTGTTGGCGGTTTATGAAGTATTCTTCGTTTGACGTTGGTTTACTTGCGGCCAGAAAGTGTTCAACTTTCCCATGATGCTCATCTCAAATGTACTTGCGCATGAGTTAGAAATTTGCTCACAAGATTTTAGTTAGTACTTCAAGATTAATATGCATCAACATAAATGTGTGCCCAATAACAATGTGATCATTTCTTTGAGATCTGCTAATAATGTTTTATCAAAAAGGCTTTTGTGAAACCAGCAATTATTAAAATGGTTGAGTAGGGTGTCGGGTACCAATCCTCGGTGCGTTGTTATTAATCCATACAACGCTCCTTCTTTGAATATGTGGACCTTATTAATATCACCTTTATATCTCGAACCGGGAGGTTGCGTAAGTAGATTCGTTCTTCAGGTTCCGTGTAACGATAAATGCATTTTCAGGTCAGTGATTGTAGACGGTGAAAATTCCTTGTCGCCGCATAAGCTAGACGATATTGCTCGATGTTCTCTAGTCTTGGACATGTGCAAGTTTCCATGAGAGTCTTATTTCCTCCTTCTTGGTGAATATCCCCTTCTTCCCCACTAAATGCTGCTTTATTCGTCGAATGACGAGTTCGATCCTATTCGCTTGCTATTCCGAAGAGCAAGACCCGATTTTCCAACTTGAATTGTATACTTTTTACGGTCCTCGGAACTGATTCTCATACGTCAGTTTCTCTTTAACATTGTTCAGTTTCTTGTTGCAATTAATCCAAATCCTGGATCACTTAGAGTTCTTTCAAGTGCCTGTGGGCTCCACGCTGAGGAAAGAAGAACAGAGCATAAGATTTATATTGGGGACGCGTTTTGGTTACTGCGCTTCTAGCGTGATTCTCCACGTCACTAGCTCATGGGTGTATTTTTAGCCATCTCAGAAGTCAGTTGGTAGTTGCATCGGCTCTCCCGGTTTCCTTGTTCGTAGTGACACTTGGAGGTAGACACTTTTCTCATCATATTTTCTCCAACTTGTGTTCAACTGAAATTTTCATTTTCCAGTTACCTTCATTGGCTTAGTTCCATTCACTATTGTCAATCAATTGCCAAACCCTTTACAGTGTTGATCTTTAAGAGATGATGTCAGTTATCATTAAATGATTTTCTATAGCTTGACATTCGCTGATCCATTCTTGTTTCTCTGGGTTTCCTTTTATGAGCGTCTCTCAAATGTATAACATGACGGAGGAGTGATTCTTCTACCCCATTGTTTTCTTGTTCAAACTCTCGACAGGCTTTGCCCCTGGTAGATGATGTATCCCAATACAGATATTATCCTTCATCTGCAGCGTCTCATCAAAGTCTCTTAATATTTTTACATCTATTAAGGAATAAAGCGATTTGATCCGAAAGTATGGAATTAGTTGGGTCATTGCTTAGGTTTTCTCTTTTCATTCCTTTCGTCCACGAGCTTGGATTGTAAAGACTTGTGTATCAAGCTCTATTTGGTGTGCTTGGCACCAGGGATGTTGGATGCTCAGCCGCAATCCCTTTTAGGGGTATCGGGCTAGCGTAATATCTCAGCCCTCGTGCGACTTCTTTTTAGCGGTCTTTTCTTCTTTCCGGCCTACAGTTTTGTTGAGGTGTGACGTGCGGCACGATATTGATGTAGGAATTCCATCGGACGTTGCGGGAGTAGGCTTCAATGCGCGTTGACTTCCACGAACGCTCGAGTTCCGCGACGATAGTTGCATTTTTGCAATTTTATAGTTCTCTCGGTCGCTGCGTGGTAGTAGTCTCAGTGCTCTCGGCAATTGTTGCTCGCTCATTTTGTCCTTCTCGAGAAATATGTCCACTGTTTACCGGAAAGTCATCAAAAAACCTAGGTGTATATTTTACCTTATGAATTGCTGAGCTTACTGGACCAAATACCATTGTGAGTAGCTGCAGTTTGTTAGATCTTGGGTCTTTGATTTGAACGATGACATTGACGTCTGCTTTGCCCTTTTGGCCACGAGCATCAATCTTTGATTCGGCTTCTTGTAGACAATGTCGAGAGACCTTAACGAGTGTTGTCTTCTGCCTGAGTTGTTGATGCTTGAAGTTTTAGACGTCATTCTATCCTCTTCCCAATGTTGCGTGTGAGTTGTTGCTAATAGGCGCACGCCTTTTTGTTGTTGTTCCAATCCAAACTACATATTTTTCTTCCTGTTTCCTTCGAGCACTTCTGCGATGATTATCTCACTTGCCTTGTCTTTGAAGAACTCTACTAGACGTATCCTTGTCACAACAAAGTTGATTGTATCAACAGTTGAAATTTTAATCCTTCACAACGTATACCATCTCTCGTTTTCAAACCATTTCAAATTTTACCGATTTCCTTTTGTTATAGTCGATCGTTATCTCAGCCAATGAGATTTTGGTCTTCGATTGGTGTTTTGAGGTTCACTCAAGACTGATTTAGTTTGCATGGTTGTCGGGGTCAGAGAATCCGACTATCGAAATGAAGTACACGAACTTCTGCGGGAGATGAGATAAACATTTTTAGGGTACCCCTTGACTTGGTGCCGTTGGTCGTCTGTCATTTTTTCTACCAAATGCACGCTTTATCACTGATTAAGTTTAGGTGATGGGAACCATCTAAACACATGTAAATATTTAATTTTTCGAAAAACATTGTTCCATGTGCCGGTTTTGAAACTGCCTCGTTTTTTGCACGTGGGAGGTAGATTGTTTGGGCTGTGAATAGGCAGTTAGATCTGTGTTAGCATGTCTTTTAATATTACAAACAATCTTCGTTTTATGAGGGATAAAATCTCGCCTCTCAATTCTTGGATTCCTCCATTCTCCTGTATGAGGCTGCTGCACTTAGACTAGTTGGTGTTTTTCGAATTTAGGAACCAAATTTTGTCTTGTTCTATACTGCTTAGCGACATAGTTGGTGTTTGAGGTTTCGCCTAACAGTGTGAAGTCTTTGTTTACTAGTTTGGTATACATTCCTTGGTCTCTCTGTACTTGCTTGACCTGTTTACAAATTTGTACGTACGGATGCATTTTATTGTTTAATTAGTAGTAGATTCGGTGAATTTCTCGACTTGAGCAACACGATGGATCATACCAAGGCTTTGTTAGGTACGTTGAGGGTTTTGCAATGACTATGTTACGCTCCCATTTTTCATTATCTTTGGATGAATGCGTAGATGTTGCTATACACCTCTTAGGTTGTGTGCGTCTCACGTTCCTGATTTACACTTCTTTAAGCAAATAATTTTATCTTTTCACAGTCTTCACTTCAAGTATGGCATTTTGCAATTTTTCATTTGAATTTACTCTTTTTCAGAATCAGTGAATTATTGCGCTCTTTGAGGTGAGAGTGAGTGTCCTAACGTTTGAGATTCTTCCATTAAGTGAAAGGAAGGACCTCTCTGAGCAAATGAGACATCTTTACAATATCATAAGGTTGAGATTTCCCTCATTTTCTGTCATGGTCAGTTTGACGCATAAGCAGACATGGTCCTCGTAGGTGTGTTGTTGGAGATGCTCATGAAACACATTTGTGATTTTCATCCGTTTGAGGTGTCATTTCTCACGTTGAATATTCATCTGATCATTTCTTTCAGGTGGTTCACCTGATAGTGCTTCTTTTGCGTGTGAACTTTGTATCTTTGTGCTGAATTCTTCCTGGTTGAGGTTAGAAAATATTTCGTGTCTGGCCTTTACGTGCCTGTGCGGGTGGACTTGCTGCAAAGTCTCCTGGTTTTTACGTTGTAACAATTGAATCTTCCTCGAATTACACTGTCTTTCTTCAAATTCTTTGATGAAGTTCACGATTCCCTTGTGATTTTTCTTGTGTGCTTGTCTTCGATGAATTCCTAATTTCTTGACAAGTGGACAAAGTCGGTCACTTAGGCAGAATAATTCAACATTTTGATATATCCTTAGTTAAAGTTGGACATGGTTGCTCGGCTATGAGTGCATTGCTTTTTCTTTCATGGATCTTCCTTATTCTTGTTTCATCTCGATTCACTAGGTTTCTGATCCTGAACAGCTTACGTCGACTTCGATAGTTTTTAATCCTGTCCATGTGTCTCTGCGATTTGTGACCTTCGCATGTTCCCTCGTAGATGGGGATGGATATGACCAACGTTAGATTTTGGTGAGTTTCTTTTGAGTTAAAGTGTTTCAGAGATCTAAGGTTGTACTATAAAGCGATTTTGGCTAAAATTTGTCCGTTCCAACTAGTGACGCCCCTCGCTCAGGGCCTTACCCTCGGTAATATTTTCCGGGTGATGTGATGGCCATTGTGTGACACAATCTTGCTGAATTCTCTTTAATAGTTGCTCGTATCGTGAGTGTATTATCTGCTCGTTTGCTCGGTCTCCTTACAGGACATGGGTGACGATGAGCGTTCCAAACTTCTTTGCGGATTTGTACACTGTAGAACTTTTGCATTTATGATTGGCGGGCGAATGTCCTCGATGTGTGTAACATAGAGATATATGTTTGGCGGTAATAATGCGACGGGTTATTCGATTTTTACTGCAGTAGTTCGGTTCTATCTTGTCTATCGTTCCGATATCGCTGGTTGGAAGATCTGTGATGTGCTATGCAGTATTTAGGTGGCTGGATTGAGTGAGGTAAGTGTTGATTGACTAAATCTCTATAGGCCACTCGTGCAGCTACTATTCGCCTACATTTCATATGGTTATATTGACGTATCGTAAAGTACACCTGCTCTGTATGCGATTTTCGCTAATATCAAAAAATATTCGTCTAAGGAAATTCACTAAAATTGTATGGCAATAAAGTCTCTGTGGTCTCTTTTCCCCATGCGTATCTGAGGCGGAGCTGGGGTGTGTGAGGGAAGGTTGTTTTTCTGATCAGATTTCTTAGCAGTCAACGATTGCTACGATATTAGTACGACCGCTATTCGGAATTCTCCCAATTGTATGGCCGCCAGCCTTACGTTAAATTCCATACTATGACATTAGGGTGGTGATATGTCCTAGAGGTGGGGGTTATTATGAAGTAGATTTCTTGCTTGTCAATACATGGCGAATACTTGTCGAGGTAAACTTTAAGTTATAGTAACGTACTATAATTTCAATAGGTACTGGTTGTATTGACATCGAAGCTAAATTTGACATGTGAACATATTTTATATAAGAGTTTCTTATGCTCGTCTTTCAAGAGTAAGTATGTCGAATAATTATAGTAGCTTTCTGTAGGAACATTTATATAATAAGTTATGTGAGCTAGATAGAATATATTGAGGTAATATAAAGTGATGTGCAAATCACAATAGTATATAATACAGATATATTCGAAGATTAGTAGAATTGCCGTGTCACGTCTAACTGTAGTAAAATCGAATTCCGAACATTATCTACTGAAAGCTCTGA